>JAXCGZ010002736.1:0-35000 GCA_037179515.1 Halocaridina rubra
ACAGCCTTTTTTACTGCCACATTCCCCATTAGTGCATCAGCAAAGGAAGTTTTCATGGCATCATTTTCCATATTCAGCTCCTGGAACTCTTTTCTGAACTGTTCAATGTTTTCCTTAATCTGGACATTCCAAGCAGCAATCTCGTCTCTCTCAGAAGAGAGCAGTGAACTAACATCTAATTCCTTTAGGTTGTCATTCAGCTGTTTGTTTTTATCTTCTTGATTAGAAATTCTAGATTCTAGTTGACTCTTTTCCTCTTCCAGCTTCTTTATTCTTTTTTCTAGTTCCTCTTTCTCCTGCCCTTGTGCTTTATTTGCTTCCTCCAAAGATCTTATTTGCTCTCTGAGTGTTTCATTCTCTTTCATTTCTCCATCCATATTCCGAATTTTATCATCAAGGCTTATAACCATTTCCTCTAAATTCTTGATTTTCTGTTTAAGTCTCCTAATGGCTACCCCTCCTACCGACCCATGGATGGGAGAGGTTTGGGACAGAGATGGCGTCATTTTTATGTTCTCCCTCTCACAGAATATAGAAAGAAGACGAGAAAGAGGAAAAAAAAAGAGAAAAACTTTTAATTAAGCTTCACACAGAATTTTTATATCTCCATATAAGTGCTATTTAGTGACTCAGTTTATCTCTTTTCTGGTAACACACATCTTAACTTGAACAAGACATGTTATGGAAATGCAAAGGATGAAAGGAATTCTAATAAACTATAAGATGTCATGCCTGCTATCTAACATGGGCTTCAAATCCCTGGCTATCTATTAGAACCTCTCCAGTAATTCAGTAGACTTCCTTCTTTCAAAACAGAAAGATAATTTAAAGGCAGCAATAACTGCAAAGGAAACAAACAATATGCGAGAGGTAACTCAAGAGGATAAAGGAGACTCGAAATAGCATCCATAATGGCCCTCACTCTGAGAACTGCTCTAGAGGAAATGCAAGGGTTTCTTATTCACACCGTGAAGAAAAGACTCTTGAAACATTAAAGTAGGTTCACTGAAGAATGTACAATGCTTGCTGAGAAAATTTACAGCTGTAAGAAGTTTCTGAAGACAAGTTCCCAAACATCCTCTCTCAATATCATGGATACACTAACAGGATTCCACACGTCTGGTGACCAAGAGGGTCTTGGTAGCATAGAAGTTGCTTTGCACATGTAGACCACTTTATCATAAATGTAAAGTACTTGATAACAAGAAACAATTCTCTGAGAAAAAATATGCAAAGAGGTATTCCCATATTTGGTGTCACTGCAACAACAAGACTAGTCCACTGCATAGAAAGAAATCTATCTGTGTATGTCCTCAGATGAGTTAACTTTCGAAGGTTGGAGACTCCTTTTATGCAGGGGTTGAGCAGAGCTGCTACCCCCATGGTGGTCCTATCGAGGCATGCTCTTTAGAACTTTGGAGGAAGACAACGAGTAATGTGGAATTGGATAATCTAAAACCCATCCCAGAAGATAAGGCTAATAACCTGAAAATACCTTAATCATTCCTCCTACTCCTTCACATGTTTTTTGTTGTTGTTGTTTTTTTTCTGTAGGCATTATATTCTTACTTTCCTTTTTGCTAAAGGAGATGTACAAGACTTTAAAAGACTGCATGGTCAACCACTGTCACTTTCATTCAGAAGAACGTAACCAGGATCACCATTGGGACAGACTTAAATTTCTAGGAGTTTCCGTTTTCATCTAGAATATCTCAATGGCGACGATTGTTACTCCATAGCAGCCTTTGGTAAAACCCCATACCATGGCTTTAGCACAGATGCCTGAAACACAGTTTGTCAAGTTCATGAAGGAGTATACTTCAGATAAGGCCTTCCAAATTTCTCTTGACCTAGACATAGGAATTCGATGAGATGCGAGGGCATTTGGATTAATAGCTCTATACCTGCAAGTCTTCACCTTACAACATTCAGACTTAGAACTATATACTTTACCTCTCTTACCTCGGACTGTGCAATGAGTAAATGGCTTCAGTTTCCTAAAGCAGCTTTTGGACAGTTCCCTGTCTCTGCAATTAGATACAGCCTTCTAGGCAAGGAATGAATCTTCCACACATTGCAGAAATCAATCATAATTACACCATAGCTAGGGAGTGAGCCTTGTCCAGTGAATACTTTGAAACCCTAGCAATACTTTCATTACATTTATCTACAGATCTGTACCTTTTTCACCCATCTATGTGTGGTACTATATTTATGTCTTTTAGGGTGATCATTACTCCTCCATGTTCTGTATTATAACTTCTTGTTTGTATGAACCACTGAATCCCACATCTATGTTATGGGTTACATTTACTTTACATATTTATGAATGACTGTTGATGCCTCATTTTTTTTTCTCAGTGTTACTTCTTGTATACTTGCCCCACTTGCAATGTCCTCTGAATCCCACATCTATGTTTAGTGTTACATTTACTTTACGTATCTATGAATGACTGTTGGTACCTCTTTTTCTTTCAATGTTACTTAATGTTTACATGTTCCTCTTGTAATGTTCCCTAGTATTTTCTTTTGTGATGCATTAAATGTTCAGGGAACAACTCTGCTCTTTTAAAACACAATAATACTATGAAGGAAACAAGCTCAAATGGGTTTTGGTACCATTACAAAAAGTCTGGAATTCCCCGTCATCCTGCTGAGGCTCTGTGTTTGTAGTTCTTTATAGAAGATCCATGGAAACAGATACAAAAAGTGATTTTATGGAAGGAATGGCATATTGTTTTGAGTTTCCAAGCAAGTCTATCAACATTCATCGCCTTTCCACTATTTCCTTTATGGAAGTTTAAATCTCACATATGGACCTTTAGCTAGACTGGTGAGTGTGTCTAAGGGGCAGCTTATTCTTTATATAGCCCCATTACCTTAAGAGCCTGTAATACAGATTAATAATATGAGTGTGGCTGCTGGAACTATTGGTTCTCTTTTCGAGCGACTTAATTCCTGTTTAGCTACACCTCCAATGGAGAGAGAGACTTTAAAGCAGGGGTTCGCAGGAAGTTTTCTAGGGGTACTTCGATGGCTCACAAAAAAAGTATTTTAAACATAAAGATATCTAAATTGCTTGTGATGTCGATGCTACTGCTTAATAGTCATTATAATCTAAATCATTTTATATCCATTGCAATACCAATGTATAGTGAATTTGTCTTACTATATTACAATTCCATGTTCGGTGTCAGATTAATGAGGGTATAGGTAGATGGTTTCTTA
Source organism: Halocaridina rubra (assembly GCA_037179515.1). NCBI lineage: Eukaryota > Metazoa > Arthropoda > Malacostraca > Decapoda > Atyidae > Halocaridina > Halocaridina rubra. Next base: position 3,229 of record JAXCGZ010002736.1, read on the forward strand.
ACTTGGGGGTATTTGATAGGATAAAGTGTGAGAACACCTGCTTTAAAGGATGCATGGAAACTGGAAAATATACCAAACTCAAAGTGCTTCATGTTGTTCTAGTTCTAAATATTTAAACAAGAGTAAAAGTATTCAGCAATGCCTATTATTTATTCCAGGAAGTCAACTGGTTCTTATTGCTTCTTTTGACCAAATGAATTCAAAACTATTAAATACTTATTATACTTTCCAGATGATTATCTTTTGTACATAATAGAATAAGTTAAAATGTTATTCACAATTACTTCTTCCCAGAGGGTATTTTTTTTTCCTTTGCTTCTCCCAGGGCAAGTGTCTTCTGTTGCCTCTTTAATAATGACTTAGTAGGTTCAAATACATCTACAGGAAAGGTTAATTGGCACTTATTCTTTAATTTAATCAAATGACACAAAAGACTATCTTCTTTCCAGAGGATATATATATATATATATATATATATATATATATATATATATATATATATATATATATATATATATATATATATATATATATACTGAATAAATACTGTATATATATATATATAATATATATATAAATAAATATATATATATATATATATATATATATATATATATATATATATATATATATATATATATATATATATATATATATATATATATATATATATATATATTATATATATATATATATATATATTAATAATTCACCATCTTAAAGCATGAGCTTGATATTAAATAATTGAAGATTACACATGTAAAATACTGTATGTACATGTGCTTCCCAGCGGAATTATTGCCCAAGGGAATTTCAATCCATCTTTCCAAAATCAAAAGATTTTCATTACCTTATTTTGACCAAATGACGTAAAGAGAGATATACAAGTACTGCACATATTATGTGTCTTGACCGAAGTAGTTAAATGTACTCACGAACACATCATTCTTCTTCACAGGGGGTTAATTTATGTTCACTTTTTAACCAGAGAAGTTTTCTTCTTCCTCAAGGGCTAATTTACTTTTGCGGACTCATCTGTTTTGGTCATGAGACTAAAGCTATCCACTTGTACATAATCTTCTTCCCAAAGAGTTAATTTATTCTTGTGTCCTTAATAATTTTTACCAGTTGATTGATAATTTCTGACAAGAACATACTTAAGAAAGTACTATCTAGGTAAATTTCCCGAAGAATTTGATGGACAATTTGTATTTTACAAAGCGATTTATGTGTCTGAGGTTTTAGTGAGCACTCTTGTAATGTAACTTAATCTGTGTCCTTACTGCAGCAGGGCCCAGTACAGAGAAATTCCCCGAGAATATCAAACTCATATAAAGGAAAGGACAGTGTACAGACATTCCCAACTTATGAACAAGTTAGGTTCCAGAAATAATTTTGTAAGTAAAATTATTTGAATGTTGTGTTCAGGTAAAATAAAAAGTAATGTATAGTATATATATACAGTACTGTACAGTACTTGGGATAAAGACACTTAGCTACTAAATAAAACAAAGTGTACAGCATTAATGAATTTTAATACAGTAATAATAATGTAATAATACAGTACAGTACAGTAATACATGCATTAATATATGGGTAAATAATGGTTAGGTTTTGTTCTTATCTGTGAATGTTCGTAACTCGGATGTTCATAAGTAGGGGAGCTTCTGTATAGACAAGTTCACTGAATAAATGAAAGAGTTATATATAAAAACACTATTAATAGAAATGACGCTAAATAAACATAAATGACACTATGAAAGCAGTTTTCCTGAAGAAAATGAAAATATTATACAAGTAATTCTCATAATACACTTGACAAATTCCTTGAATAAAATATTTTTTCCTTGAAGCAATTAGACTAAATTACTATCAAACAAGTGTTTCAATAGAAAACAATATAAACAAGTTCCCTGAAAAACAACTCATTTATACAAACAATTCATTTATTAGGAAGGAAACTAAAATAAATAAGTTAATAAAAAGAACATTATGAAGAAGAGGTCTTTGAAGTAAAATATGATTTTCACCTCATTCATAAACTAGTCTTTCAATACAAAGGATTCCAAATAAACAAGTTTATAGCTTGAAATTTTAATTACGATAAAATATTTCAAGACATTATCCCTCCAATGTGGAAATGGTATTAAAAGTTTAACTTCATATTCCACGTATGCCAAACAGCTAATATTCATGACATTTGTAAATGTATAAGTGTGTATACTGTATACGCCTTCAAACCTTACTACCAGAGTGGTCCCACAAATGAAAAATGGGGTGCAAATGAAGCTATACAGCGAGACTTTTTAATTATCAATTTATAGGAAAATAATATCATTTGTGAGATAGCCTATAAATATCAGAGAAAGACACATTTAATACTTTGCTGAAACTTATAAAGACTGTAATATCATATATTTACCAGATCAAAATTACTATATGGTCAACATAGAAAACATCAAAAGAATTATCGAGATATCCTTGACGGAAAATAGAAGCAACTTTACCCGATACAGCATGAACACAAAAAATGGCTTTGCATAAATGTTGTTTTGGGCTCTTAATTGTCTGATATATTTTTATTAACCCTCTTTATGTACTGTTTACATGCATATATCTGGGAATGGATATTGTAGATTACACCAAAAGAGTCTCGGATCTAGACACAAATAACCACTTGTGGGAAAAAAAAGAAGAAAAAAAAAATAAATAAAATAAATATATATATATATATATATATATATATATATATATATATATATATATATATATATATATATATATATATATATATATATATATATAATATATATATATATATATATGCTGCTTATAAGAACGTGGTGTGAGGCTTAGGTAGTAGGATCCAGGACTTAACAAATTGAATCGTTTTTAAAATACCTAACTAGGCAGCTTCGATACCCACATTACAGCATATAGATTTTACCTTTGTCTTAGGAAAAGGAATATTAATGTAATCAAGATGTTACTGTTAGAACATCATAACAGGAATGGGAAGCTCATGCAGTCTCCAAGTAAAAAGCAGCAAAAATGATATTTTACTTATATGAACTATATGGAAAAAGAGCCTTTGGTGCACATAAAAGTAATTTAATTCATGACCATATACTGATTACATGGTTGAGAACTTACTAGTAATGACAAAATACCTAGGTTTTAAACCTTATCCCACTCTCTTTTTGACCAGGTGTTGGCAGTGTTTACTCAAACTGACAGAATATAGGTATTGCTATAATTAGGTAATCTCTTCTAAAAAGAGCCACGCCCACTAGACTCAAACCTTCTTGACTAGCTGAGTGCTGCTCTCTCTCGGCAATCAACCTAACATATGACACAAGTGTATATAACAGAAAGGCCTTTTCTTACTCCACAGTTCTACAAGATTATATGAAGGGTCTTAGAGAACTACAATACTGTATTCTCCAAACTACTAGTTCAAAGAACTAATACATACCAGTTAACAGTAATAGAAAGATACATGACAAATTTAAGTACCACAGGAAAAAAAAGTTCGAAATTTTCTTAACATATCTCTATATCTCAATGAAAGTATTAAGGTGACAACATCTGTTATGAATCTAGGTATCATGGCTTCATGAAAATCTGCCAGCCCTCACCTCCTCCATTCTTCTGCATTAAGAAAATCCAAAGAAAGAAATTATCACCTTACAACCCACTCTATTTCATTTTCATCTACTGACAAGCATAGCAGGCAAACGCTGAATTTCCTCTCCAACTTAAATATCGTACAGTACATACTCATGTCAGATATTTGTCAACTAAAATATAGTACAGTACATAAACTTTTGCAAGATATTTGTCCAAACTGAATTTCACATGCAGATAAAATTCCGAACAATTACAAAAGTCAAAACAAAATAGTCTACAAAATGTTAGCAGTTGAGGTGACATGTCTATTAAGAATAAAGATTCCATAATCACTGTGGTAAAATTACCAATAAACCACTCCCAAATGACAAGAAAATTCCACAAATTTGCATTATCAGTTGTAGGCAACCTGCTCGCTTGTTAGTTTCTACTGAAAGCATTTTCAAGATGATGAATTCCTAAGGTATTCTGAAGATGAAGATGAAATATTGCAACTCTAGGAAATATATATATATATATATATATATATATATATATATATATATATATATATATATATATATATATATATATATATATATATATATATATTATATAAAAAAAATATATATATATATATATATATATATATATATATATATATATATATATATATATATATATATATATATATATATATATATATATATATATATATACATATATATATATATATATATATATATATATATATATATATATATATATATATATATATATATATATATATATATATATCTCAAAGCAAGAGCTTGATATTAAGTAATTGAAGATTACACATGTAAAATACTGTAGGTTTTTTCTCCCCTGTTCTGTACTACAGTTAATTGAAACCTTTATTCAAATTACAAACCTAACCTTAAAGCCCATTGATTCCATCTTCACATAAACAACATGGATCTTATTACAGCAACATCAAACATATAATGAAAATAGAACAACTTGTTTAGTAACATACCAAATCTGTACACACATATAAATTAAGAATTATACAATTACTGTATATATAGAATGTGGTGGTATAATCTTGAAGAAAATATAACGATTCCCTTTTTGGTGACAAAGCTACTGTAAAAGGCATGAAGCTCCTCTACGGTTAATATAATGATACATACATACATATACATGGCCTCATTCCCCCTTGTAAGGGGGGTGGCCGAGCCAAGTAACACACGTTCACCATGATCCACACATACCTCAACTACTTCTTTTAGCTTTTTGGGGATGGAGGGTTGCCACATTTCCTCCCCCTTCCACCCTGCTTGTTTCATCCACAAGGTAGGAGGAAACAGCCTCAATCTAAGTATGGGAGGAAAAGTCACCTTAACTGATTATGCAAAGACTGATAAGTATGACCTAGTCCTTGAAAGCTACAATAAATTTTACGACTCTACTACTATATCCGAAAAGATTAGTTTCTTTAGAGTATCAGTACTGGTGACAATATATTTGGATCTTTAACAACCTCAAAAGGAAGTAGGCATTTTGCAAGCGATACACTCAAGAATTAATTCATCTTGACAGTGATCAGATGTCTACAAGATAGGAAAAGAGCCACTTTAGCTGTAATGGTATGAACTCAAGAGGGTATTACCAATAATAGGTATCAATTACCTACAATTATTTTCTATGCCAGCACTGGTGCTGTTAAATTATAGTAGTATATCATATTCCCGCAGGTTTCATGTGTCCAAGTGAGGATCATTTAAAAATGTCTTGCTATATAATAATTCAGCTTTCAATAATACCATAGATGTAAAAAGGATAAACCATACGACTTTTAATAGACAGTTGCAATTCATGAATACTTGGATCTTTGGCAAATAGAAACATTACAGTACTTACCTGTAAAGATTACTTATTCTTTGGTGTGACCCACTTACAATATGTTATTACTTACAAAGCATCCAGGTAAACTGATTATATACGACAATTTAAATAAATGTACACTATGAGAACAGTACTCAATACAACATACAATATCTACAAATCCATTTCATTTGAGTAAACACCGCAATATCAAATCTTTTAACCTTTTGATAAAATCTTCAAGAGACAAACAATGCTAACGTGTATCCCAGTGATATACAGTAACATATCCAAATCTTCAAGTGCATACACTAAATACTCAAGCATCCAATATCTTTAACAATAATAACTTCCGTATCATCTCCAGGACTGGAACTAAGTTCGTCAGACTCTAGGGCTGCCTGCCTCTTACGCTCGCTAGCTTGTTGTTTTCTCTGCTGCTTCTTCAATTCCTTTCTCTTGCTATTTGATAGGTGCTGCTGAAATGGTGTTGTTATATATGAAAACTGTTTTTAAAAAGAATGGCTTTCAATAATGACAAATGGCAAAACTCAACTGGAGGTTTTAAAATACTAGAGTAAAATCATTCAGGCAAAATATTTAATACTGCTCTTGTTACTGTCTTCCTAGGGTAAAGCACAGATATCCCCAAAATCATTTAAGTATACTGTTTTGGATCACCCAGAGTGGATGACAATGGGTGTACTCCTGATTTTTACCTGCTGGGCACGAAAACGCTGTTGAATTTTTTCTTGGGCCGTTTTTTTCTGGTAAATAGCATTTTCCCCAAACAAGCGCGTTCCAGTACCGTTTGGACTCCACAGACCATTACTGCTGCTTTGTGCAGTCTGAGGATAATCTCCTACAAAAAGAAATATCATTTCAATAGCAAAAATATATCTATCAATCTATATACATAAGGGAAGTGACTGATTCAAGGCAAAATATTCTGACTCTTTGGGAAGGGAAATATAGATGAGGGAATTCCCAGTCCCCTTGCTCTGCCCCATTTAGTCAGCTCTTAAGTATTCTAGCCCCACTCCCTCATTCAATACACATTACCATAGTTGCTTAAATATTAATTTCATTTCAGATTAAGAAAGGGCTATTTCAGATCTAGATGTCTTATACCCATTACCCAAGAGAGAAAGATACACTTAATAATTCCCGTTTCTGTTTGCTTCCATGCATCCCTTCAACAATTTCCTGTTTCTCTCTCTCTGGTAGAGGCATGGCTAATCCAAAATCAAGTCACTCTCGAAAATGAGAAGAAAGTAATAGGTCCAGCTACACATTCATACAGAAGACCTGTTTATTGGCTCTACAAGTAGTGAGGGTCTAGATCCCAAATCACAGAGTTCAGCAATACACTGTCCCTTCTATCACACTTATCCACCTTACAGAATCTGTGAACTGCATACTGACAGAAGGAAAACTAGCTTCCTAAAGCAGTTTGCAGATGGTTTCCTGTCTAGTCAGATAAATCCAGCCCTCTTGGTGAAAGAAAAATATCTCTTACACATTTAACGAAACCAATTATCGTTAAACCATACGAATAATATGAGCTTTGCCAAGTGGATGCCTTAAAAGCAATCTTTTTCTTGAAAGACAGGACAGCTGAAATGCTAAGGGATGGTCTTTATATAGTTTTACAAATTACCAACTAAAACGCATTCATGGTAGTGAGAAGTCAGAACAGTGCCATTATAAGAAGAGAGAATAGATCAGACTGATCCACGAAGTTGTTGTGTACATTATCAATATTGCCCTCATTAAGTTTAATGCCCTTATCTCCAGATCCATACCTTATTAACTCACCTATGCGTGGCATTAAATTTTTTTTAAGTCTTTCAGGAAGACCATTATTACACTACGTTCTTTATTATTAATTCATGTTTGTATTTAATTTCAATTAATAATGGGTGATTTATGTCAACCTATTTCTCTCGATGTTACTTCTTTTACATGCAGCACTTATAATATACATGTCTTTGAATGAATTCCTTGAAAGCCTTTATATTCTACCATCATATATGTACCACTGTATTTCCTTTGTGATACAGGTCACTACAGTGCCTGTTAAGGTTATAACACATGCTGTATTAAACAAAAAATTTTAATGAAAGGAAATAAACAAATTCAAATGGATTCCGTTTTCTTTTCAAGGTGTTTAAAATCCCCCTTCCACCTCTTTAGGTTCTTTGTTTACAATACTTCTGATAGGAAGAGGGAGACATATAGAAAAAATGCACCCTGAAGAAGGAAAGATTATTTTTCTAAGTCTGTATGTAGCCCTTCAACATCCACTCTCCCTCTCCCTATTTACTTCTTGCCATTCATAGCATTGCATGATAGATTGGAGATGGGTGGCTTAATAAAAGTGACACAAGGGACAGCACAGAGCCTGTAGAATGGATCAGTGTAAAAATGTGGCGGCAACTATTAGTTTTGTATCTCTTTATTAAAAGTAATTCAATGCCGGATTGGTTATGCCACCACAGGACAGAGACTCTTGACGGGCTGCATCTTCCCAAAATAAATAGAAAGCAAAATCCCAAATTATAAGAATCACCTTGAACAACTGCCATTTTCTAAGGTATCTACTCACCTTTATGCTGCAGAACAATAAAGTTTATAATAGCATCCACAGCTTCATGAACATCATTATCATGAGCTTGAAGCTGTAACTGGATCACACTAAGGTCTTCACAGCCTGTCTGTTCCATAACCATCTGCTCTTCTTTTGTCAGACTTTCATAAACTTGCTCTGAAGAGTCATATCCTTCCCCTGACCAACAGTCAGCAGAATAACCTTCACTGTAATCCTCAAAATAACCATTAGAAACATCTTTCGAACTCTTGCTCTCAGCTTTTGGTTGCTTGTCTTTAGTGCCATCTTCAGGAGATCCCTGTACCTTAAGTATGAAAGAGTAAGGGAAAATTTTAAAGAACGTTAAGTAATCATAACTTTTTTAGATAAATTACTTAAAAATTTTCAACTCTGAATTGGGGATATTGATCAGTTATACAATACCGCAAAATAACCATGCTACAATCCATTCAAAAAAAAGGAGCAAAAAAGGTTCCTTACTCTACTGTTTTAAGTTTGACTGGAAAGCTATTTTAATTACAGTTAAACCCTATCACACAACAAAAGCCAGAACACACAAGATTACAAAAGCTGTAAGTATGTGTAAGAATTTATTTTTCATATATGAAAAGAAATTTCTTGCTTTGCTTCACATAATATCAATTCCATATGCAATGTTGACGAAGACTGGCTTATCACGGTAGTAAAGAAACTACTAGGTAGTAGAAATAATGGACATGAATACTGCCCAAAATCATTATATGATGATCAAGCAAAAAGATTAATAATTGCTGTGGAATCCGAAAATAAAGTGAAATTCCAATTTAAAATAGCATGGACAACCAAACCACTTTTATAACCTTGGAAAAAAACAGGGGAAATTATACTAAATCAAATCAGACTAAATACCAAGTGACATGAAAGACAAAAAAACATTTGAACTTTTCTTCCAATAATGCAAAAGGTACGCCATATCTCAATTAAGTAAAACTTACTGTCAATTTGATGCTTGCGGGGCTGGCAGTGCAGTCGCCGATCTTTCTCACACTATTATAATGATCTCCATTGTGGTATGATATGTGTAATTCCCGCAAGTTCTTTTTTCCTTCTATGCCACATATCTGTAAAAATAATGTATAATTCATGTTATAATTTCTTTTTTGTAGTAAGATATGTCAAGAATGCATAATGCCAGAAAAAAGAAAATAATACAAATTAAAATAAATTCCCATTTTCAATCCTCAAGAAACTATACAGTGTTGCCTCACTTATCGCGGTAGTTCGGTTCCGGGACCCAACGCGAACCAGGAAATCCGCGAAGTAGGATCCACCTATATGTACAAAGATATTTTAATATATTTTTACGTTTACACTGTATAAACCCTCCCTGCACTGTTAAAAAAACACCCTATACATTATAAATAACAGCAAGCAAAGTAAATTTTTATGAAAGTGATAGATAAAATTACAGTGAATGAGGTGATAATGACGTGACATACATATCATTTACAATTATTTTTTCGTTTACGTACTGTATAAACCCTCCCTGCACTGTTAAAAAAACACACCCTTAACATTATAGATAACAGCAAGCAACGTAAATTTTTATGAAAGTGATAGGAAAACTTACCGTGAATGTGATGATGACGTGACATACATACTCATTTACAATTATTTTTTCGTTTACGTACTGTATAAACCCTCCCTGCACTGTTAAAAAAACACCATATACATTATAAATAACAGCAAGCAACGTAAATTTTTATGAAAGTGATAGATAAAATTACGGTGAATGAGGTGATAATGACGTGACATACATACTCATTTACAATTATTTCAATTATTTTTTTTGTTTACGTAATGTATAAACCCTCCCTGCACTGTTAAAAAAACACCCTATACATTATAAATAACAGCAAGCAACAAAAATTTTTATGAGTGATAGATAAAATTACGGTGAATGAGGTGATAATGACGTGACATACATACTCATTTACAATTATTTTTTCGTTTACGTACTGTATAAACCCTCCCTGCACTGTTGAAAAAACACCCTTTACATTATAAATAACAGCAAGCAACGTAAATTTTTATGAAAGTGATAGATAAAATTACAGTGAATGAGGTGATAATAACGTGACACATACTCATTTACAATTATTTTTTCGTTTACGAACTGTATAAACCCTCCCTGCACTGTTAAAAAAACACCCTTTACATCATAAATAACAGCACGCAACGTAAATTTAAAAAAAAATGAAAATACTGAAAATTATTTTTTTCAATATTTTAATATTTTTGCGTATACCCATAAAATAAAATAATAATTTATCCAAAAAAAAAACCGCGATAGAGTGAGAACGCGAACCAAGAAGCGCGAATAACCGGGGTAACACTGTACACTTATTTTACAAATAATAGTATACTAGACATAATTTTGCCATCAAAGGTGGGGACAGAGAATATTAATCCTATATTCCCAGGATGTTGGAAGAGGCAAAATATGTGATCGATTAAAAGAGGTTTAAAATCTCTACTTTCCTCAATTCACTTTCATACATAGCCAATTGAGAACGGAGAGCTGAAAGTATTCTCAATAAGTTGTTTTGTTCTGGTTGTAGCCAGACTACTGTTTATTGTTGAGAAACTGAAGAATACATGAAAGAATAAAAAGAATTAAAATTTAAACACACACTAGATATTACCAAAATTATGTAAACAAACTTATACTAACTTGCCAAAGAGGAGCATTGAGCTGATGAATAACAACAATAACTTGATGTAGCCGAGCAAAGGCAACGATACAGTCGTTGCCGCCATAAGTACCAAGTTCAGCTAGATTGCTCACTGTAAATGACATAAAATATAGCATCAATATTTCAGGCAATGACTTTCAGATACATAATACCTGTATATGCATATGTAACAATCATAGTTCCTAAGAGCATTAGCAAATATGGAAGGAATCAAATTATACATATAAATTATAAAATTTCACAAAAACAATAATAATAACAAATTATAGAGTAAAAAAAAAAAAATATATATATAGAGAGAGAGAGAGAGAGAGAGAGAGAGAGAGAGAGAGAGAGGGAGAGAGAGAGAGAGAGAGGAGAGAGAGAGAGAGAGGAGAGAGAGAGAGAGAGAGAGAGAGAGAGAGAGAGAGAGAGAGAGAGAGAGAGAGAGAGAGAGAGAGAGAGAGAGAGATGAGAGAGAGAGAGAGAGAGAGAGAGAGAGAGAGAGAGAGAGAGAGAGAGAGAGAGAGAGAGAGAGAGAGGAGAGAGAGAGAGAGAGAGAGAGAGAGAGCAGAGAGAGAGAGAGAGAGAGAGAGAGAAAGAAAGAAAGAGAGAGAGAGAGAGAGAGAGAGAGAGAGAGAGAGAGAGAGAGAGAGAGAGAGAGAGAGGGGGGGGTAGGTTCCTTTTACAGATAAAATACCTTTAACCTGTATTATAATTCATGTTTTTAGTGACTAAAAAGCAAATTTAAAATTAATATTTATGGTGACCAGAACAGATTAATTGAATTTACATGCTTTTCAATGGGAAAAATATTCAACTCAAGAACAGTATTTAGGAACAGATTAAGTTCACGGGTTGGGGTCACAACTGTGTATATATTCAACTGCTGGAGTTCTTTAGCTTACTTCTATATTTAATATATTAAATTTGTTGCAACTGGTGCTTTTTAAGACAAACTGTTATTAAACCATTAAACTCTTAATCTTTCTAAACAACTTGAATCATTTGGAGAAGTCTAACAAAATCCTCTTCACTAATGCCACTCACAATGGCGATCAAAAGGAACATCATCCTCAACAAATGGTTCAAAATCGCTCCGGTGCTGTCTCATGTAAGCAACAACATCTTGTCGGTGTTTTTGATGAGTATTAGGCGTGCCGTCCAACTGATCTCCCAAAGCCCGGAATAAACAATTTCTGAAAAGGAAACAAATCCTCATAACTGTACCCATGAAAGAAGATTACTTAGCCAGAGCTATAACTACACTTGCAATCTTTGTTTTGCAATAGCTGTATGTTTAAGTCTAAGATTTATCATCCATGTTAGTCATTTTTATTTTTAAAAGGAAAGTCCATAACACTATAAGAGAAGTAAAGAAAGTACACTTTCATAATTGTTCCCCAAGTGGTTCATCAAGGGCAAGGCTAAGGAGAAAATTTAACTTAACTACCTGTTAAACACAGCATAAGGACTCTTAGAACGCCTATTTGTAAAGTTCCCTAAAACACAGCATCAGAACTTCAATATCAAGCCAAGAGCCTTCCTAAAAATTAATTTTCTATCATTTATCTGCTGTGTTAGCTAGAGAAACACTAAAGAAGAAGCTCTTACCCATCACCAGGAATTTCTCTAAGGGTGAGTCCCATAGCCACTAGCTGCTGCTTCAGGGAGGCAAAGCTTGGATCCGTGCCATTCTGACCAGCTCGCGCTTTGCGTGCTGCTCTCTGGGCATTTCTTATTGCTCTTTCTTCTCGTTTTCGAGCCATCTGAAATAAAAGTATGTATTTTGGTTACACAATACATATTGTCACCAATTAAAAAAAAGAGTAGACCCTAAAAATCTTTAGGAACTTGAAAAATAATGTTCCCATACACATCAGAATAAAATACGATCCAATTTACCATCAAATGCAAATCTCTAAAACTCTTGCCAAAGTATCAATGAAAATATTTAATATTTCCAAGGAGTAGCATATGCACTATTTAATCTTTTACCAAAATATTCCAACTGCTCTTGTGAGTCATTAAATATACATAAATAGTATCTCTATTATTTCACTATGATGTACTCAATCTGACACATAAGGACATAACCATCACTAAAGTCTCAAATTAGTCATAGGAGCAATTTATCAGAGATCAGGATATAAAAATGGTACATATGCACTCAGACAATCTTATTTCTATTACCGTAGTAGCATTAATATGATATTACAAGCAAGTGCTGACTGTGTATAGGTAAGAAGGCTACATTATATACAATACATTTTGGTGAGACTCTTTCTTACCTGGAATAATCTCTTCTCATATACTAAGTTTCCCTATACTTGAGTTACAATGAGTATGAGCACTGTCTGGAAATGAAACGACCTCCTGAAAGGAGGACATCATTAGACTCTACAGGTGGGTAAGTTGTTAATATATAGCGGTGTTTAACTCATGGATATGATATGTGTGATTTATACTGAATTTGCCGAACAAAGAACACCTTCCATGGAGGGAGGAATTCTTCTAGGTCCCAATTATTTAATTCTTTAAAAGAAAAAAAAATATATCAGAACATATAGTCAACTAAACTGAATAAAACATTTCATACCTAGCTATTGTCTTCACTGTTTCAGATTTAGTGAATTAATCTACTGGATGCAAACCACTTTACCTTACAGAGCAAAAGTACAGGTTATCTTAAAATTCATCTGATAATTCAGCAAAATGAATATACAGTATTACTACATACTTATATATAAGTAATGTTTTGTAAATATTATTTTCACCAATGATTCTTTGATAATTAAAATAAATCTCTGAAGACACATGGTTTCGTAAGCAAGCAGCACACGATCTTAATACATCAAGCTTATTGTTATGTACCTGAAATATGCATGGCTACGAAAAATTCCCTAATTAAAAGTTTACATATATATTGTAAAGAAAAGTAACTCTAGGGTGCTCTAAGGTTATTAATATTTATAAAGCAAAGTCATCTAGACTAGCAAAGTAAACCTAGACTACTTAACCTAACAATCTAAGTGGTAGTTTAACTTTACCAGAGGATTTGGGATTTACTCATCTTCACAAGATTAAAAAATTCACACTCTGTATCTGCCTGCATTTCATTTACAGATTCTGGACACGACATCCATACGACAATAGCCTGTGTACTGAACAATTTTGCTGTTTTTCTTTGTCAATAAAATGCATGAAAGCATTACCAAATAAGAGCAAAGTATAATACAATAACATACAAATCCACCTCCGGGGAAATTTTCTGAGTAATATTAGTTCTGGATTTTAATTATGCAATCATAATCCTTCTCTAACGGAATCTCAAAGAGTATTCTAAACTGATAAGGCACAATGTGTATGCCATCAGAATGAAGAGACTTAACTTAGTGTAACATAATGAAGATATGGGTATAATATTTTTAGAAGTTTTCCTATCACTGAGCAGATTTTACTATCAATGCCATGCTTAGAAATGAGGCCATATTAGTTATTCCTTTTGGCTGTTCAGATTAATCTGATGCAGGCACAAGGCTTGCCTATGGAGTGGAACTTCTATATTAATAGGAGCCATGGAGTACAAGCTACAAATGGTACAGAACATGAACATTCCCAGCACAATTAGGTAAAACTGCACAACCATGTAATTTTATAATTTAAAATGATTTATTTGTATCTGTAATTAAACCCCACACGCATGCATATGCTAAACACAGCAGATAAGAGATTTTTGTGTACTAACGGGTAATAGTAAAATAATACCTATATTCATTATGGTAATTGTATGACTTCCTGTCATATGAAAAATTAAGCTTATAAAAGCACATGAAAAATGGAATGAAACCACATGAAATTCCCAAAACAGCTGCAGTGACCAGGTGATCTGTCCCTTCGTGTGATCACACCTGAATCAGACAATAACAAATCTTTGTTTGATAGCATGCACAGTGTGATCTGCCTTGATTGTAGAGGAAGTATTGCGTGGTTAGCCACATGATTTGGAACCCCATAGAAGCCAGATCGCTTCTTGTGGTCCTATACGTGTAAAAGGAGACGGCAGAATAGTAGGATTAGTTTGTCACTAGAACATCAATAAGAAAAGATGCCCCCGAGAGAAAAGGGATGGTAGATAATGCTTTTGGTTGAGATTTATTTTATGCATCGTTCCATAACTCGTTTTATACCTTATTATATAGTAATTCTCTGTATTATATGTCTAAATCTCACATCTTCCACTCCTGGAAAAGTGTTATTTTCGCATAAATCATGTAAACATATTAATATATAAAAATGAAAAATGACACACTTTGAGGCTAGCCAGAGAGCCCGCGATTTACGCTCTCCAAGCTTATCCTCAAAGACATAGTGCTACAGGTGGCCACTTCATGAATCATGAATAAAAGTACCACAAAAATCAATTAGATATTTGCTGCATGAATCAATCTAGCAAAAAACATTCATAATTTCCAATATTATACCCCAAGCCAGTCATGTTTCAAAATGGCTAGTTGAGTAGCTATGGCATGGTGGTGTTGAAGTCACACAACCCTATGGGTGGCCACTTAATGAAATATGAAACAAAAGGACCAATTTAGTTACTTAGCTAATTATCACATGACTCTTTCCAACCAATCATCATTTCAAATATCAGGCACTCTGCTCGCCATTTTCTAATTGGCTTGTCAGGGCTGCAATGGAAATTTTTTTGTTTCTTGTGAAAAAAGCCTTTCAGAACAATTCCAAAGCTTTAGTATTCTTTCGAGAACACGATTCTCCACATAGACATCATTTGCTTCACATGTGGTGAACTCTGCAATATTAGGCCCCCTTTTTTACAGTGAAAGACTACACAGAGATGCACATGGACAAAAAATAATGTGCCATTTTACTGTGATGGAAAGAAAAGATTTTCCTCAATACACACAACCAAGAGACCTAGTGATATATTTTTCCTAGTTCTAGAGGAAGGCAAGGAGACAGCATGATGTCTAGAACTGGTTAGGCCATACCAGTAAAACTTGCTAGGTAGCTACTTGTTTATTCAAGCCCACCAGGAGACAAGCATTAATACCACTTGAAAGGAGCCACAATGCTGTATATATACTTCAGTGCGGTAGCACTGTGACTACCCACCTAAGCAAAAAGCCTTGAACTGCCCCCTTTGACATTATGAAAGGTACTGGCTCCCTTTAAGTCCCTCAACTGGAGAGAACATCGACACGTGCTACTCGCCTAAGCGAAAAAGTTTTGAACTGTTCTCTTTGACATTATGAAAGCTACTGACTCCCTTAATTGGAGAAAACATAGATTCATCTATGGTGATACAACAACAGATGCTAGATATCAATTCCCATTCATTACCACTCAAAGGAATTGTGTACTAATATGAAATTGCCCAAATGAGGGATTGTGGCATTTCATGACAAGAAAGAATAAGTTCCTTAAAAGTTACCTTCGCACCTAAATTACTATGGTATGAGATGCTCCTAATTTCAGGTAGGTTAGGTTTTTTAAATTAGTCAAGTTAGTCTGGTTAGGTTAGCTTACATTAGGTACAGTTACTTTATTCTTAACGTTACAGTCATGAGTCACCCTCCACCACCCACAATTGCTGACCCACTTCAACGAGTCATCAGTCATATGGTATATGTCTATTACATTAGTTACGAAGAGTAAACTTTGCTATGACCAGTTTTTGACTCATTTAGAATTATTCTCATAATCATATTTCTTGGAAATGATTTTCGAGAGATAAAATCTATCAAAACATTTCAAAAGACATCAAAACCTATCTGAAAAAGATAGTTTAGTCCAATAAAGTAGAAGACCTAAAACGAACCTGTACCAGAGGATTTGTATGATAATTGTATCAAGAGTAATTTTGAATAAGGTAATGTTAAAAGCATTTCCTTTCTATCACAAAGTCCTTTCAAACTAAATACATTATGTCTGTTTCTTAATAGGAACATGATACAGATGAGGTTGACTGAACTTTGGGTAAATTTTACTACTGCACCCATCTCAACTTGGAGGTGAAAATTACATTTTACATAAGGTTTACGACTATATTGAATGAAAATAACCTTCAAAACCGTCAGAAATTATATGCTACCTAACCTTAATAAAAAAAAAACTGTCATTTACGACATATTTCCATTGGTTTTTGATGTTTTTGAATCAATGTGACCTTGGAAACTGTTGTAAATGACTATCTTTTGGTTAGGTTTGCTCATATTTTCGGACGGTTTTCATGGTCACATTCATTCAAAACACATCAAAATCCACAGGAAAAATATTATTTTCACCTTCAGTTTGAGTCGGGCACAGTTGCAAAAAATACAGAATTTTGTATTAAAATACAAAAAATAAGAAAGATTATGCGGATCAAGTATATTAAATAGTCCCGTAAGTTATTAGGTTAAGTTAGGTTAGATAAAATTAGGTTAGTATCTAACCTAACTAGTGTTAAGCTAACAATTTACAGGGTTATTTTAATGCACTGGGGTCGGTCTTTACTTGATCCAATTAAGGACACTTTTGACTTAGGATATTATTAAAAAAAAAAAAAAAATACACACACAGTAAAGTATAATTATACAAGTACGCCATTTAAGAACCTTGTGGAGAAAAAAAAAAACTTTCCAGATGGGAAATTGTTGAGGTGCCAGAATTCACCAAACATAATTAAACCTAACGCAATGCAATAATAAAGTTAAGAATTTGTACTCTGTACATAGAATACACAGAGTACAAATTATGCTTGGTAAGGAAATCTATCCTAATCCTGATAATATTCCCTGCATGTTTACTTCCTCATTGTAAACAGTGTTGGGGAAAGCTGAAAAAATATAAAATTTCTTTTTTTACAAAAAGAGTACATATTAAAAAAAATTAAAACAAACATACTTAGAGCCACGCTCGCGGCACGCGTACAAATAACACCACGAGGAGGTGAAAATGTGTAAACAGGTCTAACTAGGGGTCATTTGGCATGGTGGAAAGTACTCCAGATAAACAGCTGATAGCGGTTTGTTGTACACCACAACATAAATAAATGGCGAATCCAGAAAAAGCATTACGTAACAACGTATATCTTTCGGTGCCATAGTCGTACACCATATTACCTTATCTGACATATACTTCACCTTATTTACGTGCGGCGTGCTCCAACTTTCACTCTAGGTAAACTAACGCCTCACACGACGATTTTGTTTACCAAATTTACTTGCATCATGTGACGTCACATTAGAGGATGTGACGTCACGCATGTAAACAACTCAAGGTCGAGTCGGTAATACATTTTTAACAAATTTCGTCCTTTTTACCATTTATTCTCTTATTATCTTCGTTTTTAGAGCTTAATGGCTATATTTCTATCTTTTATAGGGGGACTAATTCTCAGTTATACATCTCCAAGGAAAATGAAAATATAGCATATTGAAAAAATGTCTACCCTCTTCTTTTTAGCAACATTAATATTGTAATTTATGAGTGATTTTGAGACGTAATCGTAAATACAGTATGTAAATATATACTGATTAATACGCAAATTGCTATGATATTATTCAGGAAGAATGATGTAGACAATTTAGTTATAACGATGTTGTATTAATATATCTATGGTTGTTAACATTACTGAGAATTATCATAAATGCCACTGAACAGATATCATAACAGATAGTGAAATACCCCGAATACCACAACAAACGGAACTAAAACTGCTCGATAAAATCTTTAAGATATATATATAGATATATATATATATATATATATATATATATATATATATATATATATATATATATATATATATATATATATATATATATATATATAGATTAGATGATGAATTAATGTTAGATTAAATACGAGTTGTCAATATCATCATTTAGTTTTTTTTTTATTATTATTATTATTCCAAAGGTATTACCTATACAAGAGTGCACACAAAAATTCCATAAATTCCATAAAAAAAGGACTGACCAGGACACGGGTAGTCACATATAAGTAATACACATATTATAGCGCTTTATTTATTAGTTGATTTTATATAAATAATAAATATTACATATTCATGAACACTTACACTCTCAATAATAATCTTGAATATATTTAAGGGACTGATTATTTCTACGTACATATGAAAGTGTCTGTTTGTAGGACAATTATTTATTTACTATAGCCCATATATATATATATATATATATATATATATATATATATATATATATATATATATATATATATATATATATATGGATTCGGTTTTACGTCACGAACCTCCTTTTCTACTAAGGGCTAGGACGGTTGTCTTCTTACGAAGGACTTGTTTAGGCAGATGTAATCGTTACCCTGAGTGTATGTCCTTACTAACCTCAGTCCGTGACGGGGCGCGAACTCTCGACCTGCCGCCTCAGAGCACCAGACGCTACCATTTTGCCACCGAGACTACATTTTATATATATATATATATATATATATATATATATATATATATATATATATATATATATATATATATATATATATATATATATATAACCAAATAAGCACATTGCATATGTGAAAACATGAATCATTTTCTACCCCGACCGGGACTTGAACCTAGGACTTATACTTACTAAGTCAAGGCGCTACCAACTACACCACAGAAGGTTAAAAGGAATCAAACCTTATCACATATGTAATGTGCTTATTTGGTTATTGTTGTGCCCGAATGAGCTTGGGAGTTGAATTAAATGCGAAAATGAAGCCACGAGTGAGGTTGGGGAATCTGTAATATGAACATAGTGGCATTTAGATAGAATGCGTTCATTACTAAGTATAGCAGATATAAATTATAAGGTCTGATTCCTTTTGACCTTGTGCGGTGTAGTTGGTAGCGCCTTAACTTGGTAATAATAAGTCCTAGGTTCAAGTCCCGGTCGGGGAAAAAATGATTCATATATATATATATATATATATATATATATATATATATATATATATATATTTAATATATATATATATATATATATATATATATATATATATATATATATATATATATATAATATATATATATATATAATATATATATGGAAGGAAAAGCCCATTAAATAAAACAACGAAAATATATATTTATTTAATGGGCTTTTCCTTCCATTTTAGACTGTATGTTAACAGTTCAGTGTTATTAATATATATATATATATATATATATATATATATATATATATATATATATATATATATATATATATATATATATATATATATATATAATATATATATATATGAACGGTCGCTAGCCCCCTCGTCATTGCCCATAGAGCAAAGTAATCCTTTTTTTTTTTTTATGTCGGCTACCCCCCAATTAAAGGGGGAAACAGCCAAGGTATACATATATATATATATATATATATATATATATATATATATATATATATATATATATATATATATATATATATATATATATATATATATATATATATATATATATATATATATACATAATATATTAATATTCACATGCATAATGCGAAGTTTATGTATAGTTCATTATATAATTTAGATGTAAAAAACAAAAGTGAAATCTGACTTGCTAAGAGCATTTGTACATTAACCATTCAGCACTCCATGATAAAATGTATTATGTCGCCTATGCCATCAAACAACCGTTGTATGGAGCAGTGTTTCGTCTCATTTTTATGGGTAAAGGAAATTACATTGAGATCACCTGTGTCTCTAAGGTCCCCATGTCAGGATTTCCAATTTTGGGGGTTAAGAGATTGAAAGTATTAACAGAGAGGAAAAATCTCCACGGCTTTTGGTCATTGGAACAGGATAAGAATTGTATGTCCATGGACGGTCACCAACTCCTTTCCTCTCCCTCATAACACTTTCCAGCTGATTGGAAAACCATCACAGTGGTAGAGCAGCCGGAATCCACTAATGCTCTTGCCTCTCTTCTACATACCAAAACCTCCACCACAGGTAACATACTTGGAACTGCCTCTACTAAACTAGAGGGTAAGGGTAGCCTCTGGTTTAATAGCCCCCCTTCTATGGTCATCTTACTGATTACATCGGTGGCAGATGACCTCTGGTTATGGCTCCTCACAAAGGCCATGTGTGGACCTTTACACGTGAAATATCTTCCCCTGAAGGCCTGAACCCATGAGTCTCTTCCTTTCTGCCACTCAGCATATCACGCTGGTGTTACAGGGTCTGGTGATTTTCCACTGCAGTCAAACCTTTACTAGCTACCGCTACTACCTCTTTACCTCCTCCTTATGTCAAGACTCTAGCTCTAGCTAATAAATCGTCCATAACCACTGTCACAGTAGCCTGTGTCTGTTGTAATTCCATCGATATTCGGTCCAGGAATCCAGTCACAAACCATAACTTTACAGCTTTCTCCAAGTCTTCTCCAGTCCACCCTGCTAACCTCATTATATCATAAGGAAATACGTCTACTTGTTCCCTTAACCTTTCAGAGGCATCAAACATACCTTGTGCAAAAAAATGTTTTTATCTACTCTTGACCTTATCAACATCTGATTGATCCCATTCACCCATCTCTAGCTACAGTGCTAATGCATTCCCCTAGAGAAACAAACGTTATAAAGCTAGACAAATCTTCAATATCCGTCAATTTTGCTTCTAATTCCGTCTTCTTTACCCATGCAACAACATCTCCCTTCCCATCATATGATTTCATCATCTAGGGCTCTAGGGATTTAATTTACTTCTCACCGCTAAGACATACAATGGCCAGGATGGCTTGTAGAATTATAAAATGAATGAAAAGAAACTTCACTATTTACCCTAGAAGAAATATATATATATATATATATATATATATATATATATATATATATATATATATATATATATATATATATATATATATATATATATATATATATATATATATAAAGCAAAGCACTAAATACTTGAAACCACAATGAGCAAGAAAAACCAACTGGAGTAATCAAAGAAACCAACACAAACCAGAAAAGCATCAGAGACAGAATTCCACTAAACTTCCCGCTAATCAGTCGTCTCTATTCACTCTGTCCCACCAAAAATGCCTTCGCCCCCATCCCCTCAGCACAACCTCCTCACTCTCATTACTGTGGATATGTGAGATAAAAACAGACAGATACTGAGATGTGTAATGTATTACAATGTACCATTCCTTTGATTCCATTTCTTATATTATGTAACCATCTCTTATACAATATATTTACCATATTTATTATGAACTGTACAGTCATATCTCACATTTAATTACCCATGCCTCTCTTCATTACATCAGGTAGTACTTAGATTTTGCAACGTCGATGCGAGACGCAGCTCCATATAAATGCCTAGCCTTTTGGATCACGCTTGCGCATAGTAGTTGAGTTGATTTCGCTCACTAGAGACGACCAGGTGTTTGCTGTTCTCCCTTCCTGTGTATATATAACTTTATGATATATTTGTAACTTTAAATAATAGAACCTCGTGAAGATGTTTCTCTCCAGACCTACAATAAGTATATTCTACACCGACATCGAGACATACAAATGTTACAATAACCACGTGACTTATTATTACCAATCTATCGTATAAATATATCGACAGATTATGCTGACTGGAAGTAGTCACCGTAGCTCAAGCAGTAGCGTCCGCGACTCTGAGGCGTCAGGTCGAGGGTTCGCGCCCCGTCACGGTCTGAGGTTAGCAAGGGCATGCACTCAGGGAAACGATTACATCTGCCAAAACAAGTCCTTCGCAAGAAGGCAACCGTCCTAGCCCTTGGTAGAAAAGGGACTCCGTGACGTAAAACCGGAACATTATGCTGCCTGGAACTCGTTGACACAAAGCCAAAACAAAAGCTTTAAATAATCCAAAAAAACTCAAGCAATGTGTTTATAATTATAACAATTACTATGCTAATTTACACCACAATCTGCTTGCACAAATAAACAAAGAGTAGTGACCCAACTGCTGCTGGGTGGACATTATCATTTGATTAGGGAACTGTGTGTTTTTTATTACACTTTCCAATTGCTGTTGTTGACTGAATAGTGTAACTTAGTTAAGGAGCAGAGTGTTTTATTTTACGCTTTTCCATTTGCTGCTGTTAGTTGAATAGTGTTTTTTTTCTTTCTTAAACTTTCAGGTGTCGTATATTTCCATCTCATTGTATATTTATTGGCCTACCTTGTCCAGAAATGAGGACCAAATGGTGTGAATCTCACGCTCTCTAGCCCAAAATGTGAGCTGGTGCCAGATTGACTAGGAAAATAGAAGCAACTTTTACTAAAACATGTTTTGTATTCTGGCGACAAATCTGCCAATATGTTTACTCCTAGATCTCTCTCATTCTCTTTCTCTTGAAATTCTGCTCATTCTAATGAGTATTCAAGCTTGAGCCTTCTCGCACTTGTACCCATTCTCATTACCTTACATTTTGAAGAATTGAAATTCAATAGCCACTTTTCTGGCCACTCATACCGACTATTTAAGCCTTCCCGAAGTTCTCTAGCATTGTTCTCGTCTTTTACATTCTTCACAATGTTTGCCTCATCTGTAAATTTAGAGTGAGACTGCTAGATTATTTTTTTCTTATGGTGCTCTCTAGTTCAATATTAATTCTGTGGATGGATTCGGTTTTACGTCACAAACTCCCTTTTCTACCAAGGGCTAGGACGGTTGCCTTCTTACGAAGGACTTGTTTTGGCAGATGTAATCGTTACCCTGAGTGCATGCCCTTACTAACCTCAGTCCGTGACGGGGCGCGAACCCTAGACCTGAGAGTCGCAGAGTCGCAGACGCTACCATTTTGCCACGGAGACTACTCAATATTAATTCTGTATATATACTATATATATATATATATATATATATATATATATATATATATATATATATATATATATATATATATATATATATATATATATATATATATATATATATATATATATATATATATATATATATATATATATATATATATATATATATATATATATATATATATATATATATATATATATATATATATTGTCGTATGACTTCCGCCATGCTGAAGCCAGAATCTGAAACTTGTAACAGATCTTGAGCGGAAACGGTTGGTCGAGGGCACGGATATTTTATTACAATGTTTGTAGAAAGTGCCAAGGAAATATATGACCGGAACCGAGAGATTTAGGACCTGGCATCGAGAAGGGCAAGAAAGGACAGGAAGTTAGCCATTTCCTAAACCACAAGAAAACATAAACTTGTGTTTCGTACGCAGGAACCTGCCCAGGAGAAATGCCCAATAACTCCTCCCCGGAAGTAGGTGGGATTCCACTTTGAACCTGGCGCTGATTAGCTAGGACTAGATCTGACTGATTTCATTGGAGAATTGGATGTTAAGCCACGCCCTGCCCTGGGGGTATTTAAAGAGCCACCCAGGGCAGAGACACTTAGTTAGAAGATTGCCAGGGGCACGAATAGATCATAGATTGTGATAGTCATAGGGTGGGGGCTTAGGGGCTTAGGGGCTTAGGGGCTTAGGGGCATAGGGGCATTGAGGCGTCGAGGTTGTGTTGTACTCTAGAATAAATATAAGTAAAGGAACTACTGCTTGTCCATTCTTACCTTGTACCCATCAGGTACGAATATTTAACCTAACAAACCACGCTACCATAATAATTAAAGTAAATATACGTAGGAGGAAAAGCCCTACGTTAGTGGTGTCATTAGATGGAATAAACAAAACCAATACGACAGTGGTGACGCTCGGTGAGATAATAATAAAACCTCCACGTCAGTGGTGGCTTACGGTGGAATAGCTATAACCCCCACGTCAGTAGTGACAAGCGGTGAGATAACCCAGTCATCTTACAAAGTGTGAGTTCAAGCGGAGGTCCAAAACTCATACGTCAGTGGTGGCAGTGCGGTACGATCTTCACGTGTGAAAAAAAAAAAGAAACATACGAAGAGACAGGTGAATGCCAGTGCAGACCCGTGCAGAGAAAATAAGAATGGCAAAAGCAAAAATCCAACATCTCCCAATTCAAGAAATGAGTGACGAGGCCAAACACCGGAGAATTCTCGAACTGGAGGAGCAAGTGCGGCGCCTACAAGCACGCGCCGACGCCGCTCCGTCGAGAAGGAACTTGGCCGACGCCGACAGTGAAACCGACGCCTCAAACATCGACGAACAGCCGGCCGCTCCGAACCCCGTGGTGACACAGGGAACGCAGCAGGCCCAGCCCCCACCCTGTGCCCTGGTTGTAAAGACGCCTCGAGTCAAAAATTCACTTTTATACCTCGACGGCGCAAATATAAAAGACCGCGAATGTCCGTCCATAATTCCCGCGACCGACTTCCTGAAATACTTGGGTCTGCGGATGAGAAGTGACGGGTGCTCAAATAGAGAATATTGTGAAACTTTGAGGGAACTATTTCTGGGATGTTTCTTAGTGAGCCGAAGTGTGACCGGAGCATTGAGTGAAAATGCCCATTACAAGAGGTATAAGTTGCCGGATCCGACCAAGAAGACGGCGATTCGACGATTTTACTCAAAGAGAAGAAGGAAAACCCGATCCTTCCTTGCCTTCTGTCATGAAGTTTTTCAGGACCACCTCCTTAAAATAAGCTAAGTACTTGTGATCTGTATCCAGTGAGTAATGGGACAATTAGTAAAAGAAATTGAGGTCGGTGGACGCCGCCATTTTATCTTGTAGTTATGCTTTGACTCAGCCAACCCGCTTATAAGGGGTGTGGCGCTTAATAAGTTGATAAAAGTAGAATTTCTGTACCCATTACTAACATGGATAATTTGTACTAATAGCTATAAGCAGTAATAAACTCCGTTTTTTGTTATAATTTGAGTAATGTAAAGAAATTTCGTTGGAAGTGCGTTCCATTTATTTGTATTAATGCTTAGATTGAATTTTAAGAACGCGAATGTATCGACTTTTAATTGAAAAAATTTAATGCACGTGAAATCACTGTTACAGTATACTAATTTCTTAAGTGTAAGAATTATAGTGAGTAATATACTTGAATCTGCTTTTGAGGTTTTACTTAGAACACGTGTGGTTTTCGAGAAAGGAATGCGGAAGTGACCATTCGATCTCCCAACCTCGTTATTATAAATCTGTAGTTTTAAAGTACGTGTAAAATCATTGTTATATTAATTTCTTAAAGCGTAAGAAATCGAGTGTTACGATTGCGCCTGTTTTTAAGTTTTTTTTCTTTTTTTTTGTTTGTTGTTATCCGCGGGAGTAATGTTTTAGCGAGAGAAAGACATAAACGACAGATCGTTCTTTTTGTATTATGATGATGGGGAATTAATATTACGATACGTGTGTGGCATGTTCTTTTTGAAGAATAAGAAATTTTCATGATATTAGTTAGAGATGAGTTTTTTATTTCACGCTATGCAGGCGAAAGTAACAGTAAATTAGAGTAGTTTGTGCTGTCCTAGAATAGGGAAGGTTTTTCATTGTCACCCAAACGTAGCTTCAAGGGAGTAGAATGTTTGTTTGTTCGTTAGAATGGGACTTAGGACTGGTGAGGAATTCTGACCGCACGGCTCAGCCGAGATTTCACCTTTACTCTTCTTCAGAGAGACCGGGTAAGGGATGGGAAATTTTCCATAGACAGAGAGAAAGGGAATGCAAGTTTGAATGTGAGCGCATGTGAGCGAATGAGTATAATGAGTGTAATAGGGGTATAATGGGAGGGGTTGCTCTAGGGGGTGAAATCGCGGAAAGCACCGTTAGGAAGCATGATTGGGGAGTCTGCGAGGATCGTTCCCCTGCTCCGCCAGGTCCTTCTGCATGCCATATCAGAGTGTATTTATGGGAGGTGATGCGCTGTTGAAATATCTAGTGACGGATATGGATGAGAAGGTAATTCTCCACCTGCCCAGATATGGTTGAAATGCCGAGTTTGTTTTATTTTTGTTTTGTCCCCTACTCCGCCGTTGAGATTATTATTCGATTTCCGAGAGATTCCAAGATAGATGTTACGTGATAAAGGACGTGAATCTATGAATGATTCTTTATTTTCTTTGCTAGCTGCAGTATATACATTATTTGTCTGAAGAGATATGTTAGATTGATAAAGTAAAACTTTGCGAGTTTTAGCCATGATAATGTTTTATCAAAATTATTTCGGCTTGGTCATAGAGTGAGAGCTGACACGAAATGACAACAAGAATGTTACACAGCTGTATCCCGTATTTGAGAGAGCAGATATAAGTCAAATTCGAGATAGTAAGAGAAGATATATATTTTATGTTTGAATTGTTTATGTACAACTCCGTACGAGATTTTGAAGTTTAAGCAAAATGCATTCTTTACTGTTGATAATGAAATATACTTTTTGTTTTTATTATTGCATACACAGAGATAGACTTTTTATATTCTTAGATACCCGTTTTTGTTATAGTTCTTTTTGTATTGAAGAAATCTTTAAAATCTTACTTAAAGGATTCTGAAAAGATTATCTAGAGATAACCATGGTTAATCCCTAGCATTTTCATGAATTTTAGATTACAATCGGGCTAATTAAAGATAATTGAGATTATTAGAGATTATTTGCTGAGTTTTAAAGTTAAAATTAATGACACTTAAGTCCTTTTTAAGAAGTTATTAAGAAAAGGATATTTGTACTTTTGTTGATAGTAGTAGGGATACTGTCACATATGATTTTAGTTTTTTTTTGCTTTAATTTCATCAGTGTGTGTGCTTCGACTTAACCCTCTGATTTATAGTATGAAAAGAGAGAGATTGTCATTATAGACAAGGATGTGTATGCCGTTACAGTAAAGTCCTTATCAAGATTAAACAGAAAGGAATGGATTTATGCTTCGACAGTTCTGCAGTTGTACACTAAGTTCTTTTTG
Source organism: Halocaridina rubra (assembly GCA_037179515.1). NCBI lineage: Eukaryota > Metazoa > Arthropoda > Malacostraca > Decapoda > Atyidae > Halocaridina > Halocaridina rubra. Next base: position 30,923 of record JAXCGZ010002736.1, read on the forward strand.
CTTTTGTTTTTGTTAATGAGGGAATGAGAATAGCCGCTGACAATAACCGTAAGACTCTATCGATAGTCATTGCTAACGTTTGTTCACGTTCATTTGTTTATTTATTTTTATTATTAGAGATACTCTGCGACAATTTTTTATTTTCAGTACAAGTAAAAGACAGAGGCCCAGCTCAGCTGACTTGTGAGTGAAAACCGCAGCGTATTTCACGGTCTCTCTCTCTCTCTCTCTCTCTCTCTCTCTCTCTCTCTCTCTCTCTCTCTCTCTCTCTCTCCTACCATTCACTCGACTCTGAAACTGACAGAGGCCTCTCCTGCTGCTAACAGAACGTTGCCGTCTTTGATTTTTTTTGTGTGTTTTTTTCCAGCGAAGCTAGGCGATAATTGTGCCTACATTTTATTGCAGTCAATAGATTGTTGCATGCTGTTATTGCATAAATACTGATAAGATATCGGTAGTACCGCCATTTGCCTAAAATATTTTTGCCACATGTCGCAACTGTTTAGAGAATAGATAGAACTCCCATTGACAAATTGTGGAGCCAGCAAGTTGCCACTTATGCTATATATATATACATTGATTACGACAGCAGGAATTTGAATATTAAAGGAGACTGTGTTAGAATAAGCATCACTATGAAAAATAAGTATAGAACTCTGTTCTTACTTCTGAATGCCAGTCTCCATTGTATATATATTGATATTTTTGATTTAGTATATTTATTTTTATTGTTTATTATTCTTATTTTTAGATCATGATTATTAGTAATGTTATTATGTTGACTGATATTGTTGCTATCTCTCAATGGCCTGTTGCTAATTATTACTTTTGAAATAAAATCAGCAGTAACTTGATGATTTGTATCTTTTATCTGAATTCATACTTGATGTTACTGTAGCCACCGCTAATAAGAATGTTTCTTTAGTGGCTTTTCTCAGCATTTAATGATTATTCTTTTTGACATTTATAGTAGAGTAATGCTATGTAGCAGTTGCTAAGTCCTAAGTATCTTGGAATAATAATCTAGTTGTGTAGACACATACCTTCCGTTACCACCCTATTCCTAGGCAGCCCCGACCTGCAAGTTCTAAAAGTCTTTAGATTTTGTCCGTCAGACAAGTCCCTAGTGCCCATTGAATAGAGATTGCAATCACTTGCAGCTGCAGGGGAGGCAAAGTATAGCCTCCGAGTACCAACGTATGGCCATTGTTGGTACCCAGAAGTCATAGGGAACCTTTCTGTAACTGTGGTAGTGACATAGGTTCAAACTTTCATCCCGCGTTCTACTTCAAAGGTACGTGTGAGAGGACCGTACAGGAAGAGTAACGCTGTGACGTTGCAGGTCTCCCTGCGTGGTGGTCTTAGTCAAGATCGGCCGAGGGCGGGACGAGAAAGCCGGGCTGGAAGGATTCGCGGGATGGGGCCCAGTCCTTGTCCTTTTTGTTTTGCCTAACCGAGTAACGGAGATATGGGAACAAACCTGGGCCTGCAGCGAGGACGGCGGGGGATGCGAAAGCGAAAGAATCCCCGTGGGAAACCGGGGAATCGCACCTAGCAAGAATTCATGAGCAAGGGACAGAGAAAACAAAAGTCGTCCTAGACAGAGGAAAGTAAAAGTCGTCCTAGACAGAGGAAAGTAAAAGTCGTCCTAGACAGAGAAAGTAAAAGTCGTCCTAGACAGAGGAAAGTAAAAGTCGTCCTAGACAGAGAAAGTAAAAGTCGTCCTAGACAGAGAAAGTAAAAGTCGTCCTAGACAGAGAAAAACGAAAGTCTTCCCAGACAGAGAAAGTAAAAGTCGTCCCAGACAGAGAGAACGAAAGTCGTCCTAGACAGAGGAATTAAAAGTCGTCCTATCCATTGGTCTCTGAATAGTAATATAATATGAAAGTAACACATGTTTTATTCCAGGAGTAGTTTTTAAGGCTTAATTTTAAGACAAATCAATGCCCCTAATAATGATAGGAATAGAATTTCTGAAGGTAGGGTCTCTTATAGAAATTACTGTTGATGTTATAGTCTATTGCATTTTACCTGTTTATACATGCTAATACTCTACTTAATTGTTTGCTATTGTTCTAAATGAGTCATAATCCTACTGTAATTAACTCAATTTTGTCTTTTAAAGAAACGAGAGACGTAGATGACTTAATGTTTTGATTTAAACTGACTTGTTGATCTTAATTAATGTTTAATATTAGTTTCACACTGGAATTATGTTGTTTAAATATAAGGATATGTTTGTATTTCAGATTTCCAACAAGGACATAGACCCTGCATGCTCTAGTTGTCTGTAAAGGTACTCTCTATATGTTATGTTTGTGTAATTTGTATAGGAATTCTTAGAAAATAGCTTAAATAATTCGGCCCCATTTCTATTGTAAACTAATGTTAGCTAGGATATGTCCAAGAGCTCCCGGAAAACTAGTCCATGCTTCGACTGAAATAAGAGATATTTCAGTTTTGGTTGGGAGGGATGTCGTATGACTTCCGCCATGCTGAAGCCAGAATCTGAAACTTGTAGCAGATCTTGAGCGGAAACGGTTGGTCGAGGGCACGGATATTTTATTACAATGTTTGTAGAAAGTGCCAAGGAAATATATGACCGGAACCGAGAGATTTAGGACCTGGCATCGAGAAGGGCAAGAAAGGACAGGAAGTTAGCCATTTCCTAAACCACAAGAAAACATAAACTTGTGTTTCGTACGCAGGAACCTGCCCAGGAGAAATGCCCAATAACTCCTCCCCGGAAGTAGGTGGGATTCCACTTTGAACCTGGCGCTGATTAGCTAGGACTAGATCTGACTGATTTCATTGGAGAATTGGATGTTAAGCCACGCCCTGCCCTGGGGGTATTTAAAGAGCCACCCAGGGCAGAGACACTTAGTTAGAAGATTGCCAGGGGCACGAATAGATCATAGATTGTGATAGTCATAGGGTGGGGGCTTAGGGGCTTAGGGGCTTAGGGGCTTAGGGGCATAGGGGCATTGAGGCGTCGAGGTTGTGTTGTACTCTAGAATAAATATAAGTAAAGGAACTACTGCTTGTCCATTCTTACCTTGTACCCATCAGGTACAAATATTTAACCTAACAAACCACGCTACCATAATAATTAAAGTAAATATACGTAGGAGGAAAAGCCCTACGTTAGTGGTGTCATTAGATGGAATAAACAAAACCAATACGACAGTGGTGACGCTCGGTGAGATAATAATAAAACCTCCACGTCAGTGGTGGCTTACGGTGGAATAGCTATAACCCCCACGTCAGTAGTGACAAGCGGTGAGATAACCCAGTCATCTTACAAAGTGTGAGTTCAAGCGGAGGTCCAAAACTCATACGTCAATATATATATATATATATATATATATATATATATATATATATATATATATATATATATATATATATATATATATATATACATATATATATATATATATATATATATATATATATATATATATATATATATATATATATATATATATATATATATATATATATATATATATATATATATATATATATATATATATATATATATATATATATATATATATATATATATATATATATATATATATATATATATATATATATATATATATATATATATATATATATATATATATATATATATATATATATATATATATATATATATATATATATATATATATATATATATATATATATATATATATGTATATATATATATATATATATATATATATATATATATATATATATATATATATATATATATATATATATATATATATATATATATATATATATATATATATATATATATTTATATATATATATATATATATATATATATATATATATATATATATATATATATATATATATATATTTAATGAGGCAAGATATTAATTATAAGTTGACCGATATGTTTATCTATCTCGTCATATAAACGTCAAATATTCTCAGTTTATTTATAATTTGCTTTGGTTTGCTATTTCTTTAATTTATAATGGTAAGGATGTAATATTATTAATGGTATGATGATTAATTTATAGTCACCGTGGCTCAAGCGGTAGCGTCCGCGACT
>JAXCGZ010002737.1:0-7500 GCA_037179515.1 Halocaridina rubra
ATATATATATATATATATATATATATATACATATATATATATATATATATATATATATATATATATATATATATATATATATATATATATATATATATATATATATATATATATATATATATATATATATATATATATATATATATATATATATATATATATATATATATATATATATATATATATATATATATATATATATATATATATATATATATATATATATATATATATATATATATATATATATACATGAGGTATAGCGGTGAGGGCAAACCAACTATGGCTGATTTATCCCACGGCTGAGGATCTTTACCTACTGTCTTATCTTAGTGGAGGGTACTGCCTGATAGTGCTTTGTAGGCTGTCCATATGCCTCATGACTGTCCTTGGTATGGTGCTTACTACTTGAATGCCATTTTAGTCATTGCTACGATTTCTTTGGGCTCTAGTTTTTCGTCATATTTCTGAGAAGGCTCCACATTCGAGAATGTAGTGGAGGAAGGGTTGTGGCGTTGCTTCCTGGGAGAAAATGATGCTGTTTTTAATCATTTGCCAGGTGCACATGTACCTGAGTCTCAATCTGTAAATGTTGACTGTTGGGCTTCTGTAGAGGTTTATGGAGAGGGTGATATGCTTAAGGCTGGTGACAATTTTTTTCCAAGACGTGGAGGCAGATCCCGGCGTCCATGCACTAATAGCGTCTTGCTAGCTGTAGGTTGAAGAATATTTTGGTGGTCTTGGTTTGTAATTTAGATGAAAAGGGCATTGGATGAAACGAAAGCAGGTAAAGCACCTGGAATGGATGGTGTGAGAGCGGAGATGGGAGTGTGTGTGTGTGTGTGTGTGTGTATGTGTGTGTGTGTGTGTGTGTGTGTGTGTGTGTGTGTGTGTGTGTGTGTGTGTGTGTGTGTGTGTGTGTGTGTGTGTGTGTGTGTGTGTACTGTAGAAATAGATATAGAAATAGAAAATGTAAATACTGAAGTAAATTAATATACTCTGATGATTCGTCTGCTATGTGAGCTGTTTATGCTTTGAATTATTAACCTAACTTAACAGATATATCCAAATAATATTCCTGGTAATGATGGTCGCTTCTTTCTACTTAGAAATATTATCTAGAATGGATTATATGTATTGGATCCTTCATATTGTACTAACGTTGAAAGAACATCAATATCCAAAGGACTGAGAAATCTGTAATATTATATCTACCTCCGGAGACAGCTGTAACATCACTCTCTAGAGATTATTTGACCTCCCTTTACTTATGCATATCCTATATTCCTAAACCAGAGGTTTGTTAATATTCTAACAGGACTATGCATCACTAAGTTCAGACCTTGTTATGATTTTCTCATATTTCGGTGGCAGGAGATTGAGAATCTGCTATCAAAATAACAAAAAGGGTGCAACAGTACGTTTTATCTATATAATATCTATATACAATTGCCATAAACATCCATAAAACGGTAATGGGTTAGTCAAAACAATAAAATTTACATTAAATAGAATAAAATTACTATTCGTTCTAAAGAAAGGTTTTCTAAGATTCCGTCTTTGGTAGCTTAATATATAAGCTTTAAATTTGATCCAGGAGGTCTCAACTATTGCTCCTTAAGGTTGCTTTAAAGTCTATTTCCGTCATTGAAAACTAATGATAGAATGGACGAGGTAAATGGCAAGAGCTTCCACTTTCAGGGTAATTGACTTGTTTTAGGGCAATAAAGAGACCTTTCAGGATATTGCTCTTATTGCGTTGAGGATAGTAAAACTCTAACTTTTATAAATTTCCTCAGAATTGCCTAGCCATGGGATAAAAAGAAAAAGGACACCGAATAAACACTAGGCAGGCACACTCTTGTCCACAAGAGGCTCTGTGAATATCCAATGTGATCTGTGGAAGTGAATTTATAAACATTATCTGACCTAGTCAATCCCGGGACTTCCTGGGTACAACGTTCCACATTCACAGCACTACAAAACGAGTATCTGTAAACAAACCTCAATCTATCACATATTTATTCAATCAAGATGGGTCAGCCGTTGAAATTTAAAGCATATTGACTTTAATACTTCCACTACTTTAACTTCTCTCCATTTAGGACTCTTCTGGGAGCTTACGAACCATTATTGGAAATAAAAAATAAAATATATTGAAGTAAAAGTTCCTCTTGGGACAAAGTTCAAGATAGGAGGAATTAAATAAACATAGGATGAAAAGGCCAGATCCTGAATTATTAATCTACTAAACGGATGATTTTTATATCTTTGTCTCAGATGGGTTAATCTAACTTGCTTCCCTATCTATAGCATATAAGTATGTTGATGTATGTATGTATGTATGTATGTATGTATGTATGTATGTATGTATGTATGTATGTATGTATGTATGTATGTATGTATGTATGTATGTATGTATGTATGTATATATAATATGCATATATCCATGCAAGTGTGTATGTATGTATGTATGTACGTATGTATGTATGTATGTATGTATGTATGTATGTATGTATGTATGTATGTATGTATGTATGTATGTATGTATGCATGCATGCATCATGTATGTATATATGCATGAATGCATGTATGCATGCATGTATGTATGCATGTACGCATATAAGTATATATGCAGGTATTTATGCACGTCAGAATGTACGTATGTATGTATTCATGGATGTATGTGTGCATGCATATTTGTATATATATGTATGCATATATGTATGAATGTATGTATGCATGTTTGTATGCATGTATGTATATAACTACCTAATTGTGTTTACGGTAAAGAGCATTATGCTCAAAATTCCCCGTCATCTGGTCGGATCCATTCTTAAGCTCAATGATACTTATCATATTGTCGTAAAAAATATGACTGCAGTTAGCATTAACTACTTCCTCGGTTAGCGAATTCCAATCATAAATTATTTATACAATATAACAGTACTTCTTTACATCTTGCGAAGAAGTGTTACTTAAGAAGCCTTCACACTGTGACCTCTAATTCTAAAACCAGCCATGAAGGAATCTAAAAGTTGTCACTTTACCGTTCTCTTTTTCCTTCTAGCTTCTAGTGATGGTAAGTCTAATATCTTCAGCTTCACCTTATAATTGATACAGAGTATCACTTTTTCCAACTTCGTAGCATGCCATGGAATATTTTCCAGCTTATTTATTTGCTTTTTCAATTGCGTATTCCAAAAGGGGCCCGCTTGGCCATAGTTCTTCTGAATATTTCCTTGTCCATATATCTTAAGGCCGTCCTTACATTTTCAAGAAAAGCAAGCATAGTTGTTTTTTGTTGTCCGGTTTTACGCCAACGGACTCCCTTTTCTACCAAGGGCTAGGACGGTTGCCTTCTTGCGAAGGACTCGTTTTGGCATATGTAATCGTAACCCTGAGTGCATGCCCTTGGTAACCTCAGACCCTGACGGGCCGCGAACCCTCGACCTGTCGCCTCAGAGTCGCGGACGCTACCGTTTGAGCCACGGTGACTACCATATGTTGTCTTTATTATACCATTTCTATGTATTTCCGGAAACAAATCATCACTTTAAACACTTGTCTGTCGAACCGCGTTTGACGAACCGTTTGACCATGTAAGCCCCCCATTAATGTTCTGCCCATGCTACTGAGTACCCATCCTTGGATTCCTTGCATTTGTGCCCATTTTTATCAACTTATATTTTGAAGTACTGTGTTTCATTAGACCTATTTAGGTCTTCCTGAAGTTCTCTACCAGTGTTCCCGTCTAGTATCTTCATAATCTTTTCATCAGCTGCAAATATATTCAGATATGAAGTTATAGACTCCGACAGGTCATTTAGAAATACAAGACCCAAAAATGTCCATAAAGCTGAACCCTGTGGAACCCCACAACTAACCTTTCTTCAGTCAGATATTGAGTGTCTTACTCTAACGCCCCGTGTTCCCTCCCTTCTAAGGAAGTTTTTATCCACTCTAAGACATATCACCCTATTTTTGTCATTACTTGCACTTTCTTTATAAGTCTCCCATGTGGGACTGTTTCAAATGCTTTCTGAAAGTCTAAGAATATACAATCAGCCCAGCCCTCTCTCTCTCTCTCTCTTGTAAGATCTGGTTTACCTCATCATAAAATCTTCAGTAAGTTTGTTACTGTATATCAGCCTTCTCTGAAGCCATTTTTTTTCTCACCGACAAAATGTTGAAGCAACATGCAAGTGAAAAGAGATGCGTTATCTAATTAGTTTCTCCATAACTTTACAAACTATGTAGGTCAAAAAAAGCAGGCCTATGGTAGAGGGCTTTGCCTCTCCTTCCCCTTTTTTGAGGAAAAGTTCCACGTTTCCTTGTTTCCAACAACTTGGAATCTTCCCAGACTTCAGCGACTTTTCAAATAGGATGCATAGCGCCACCGATAGTGGTTTTGCACTCTTCTTGAGTGCGTATTGGGATATGTAATCAAGCCCTATATGGGCATGTATGTATGTATGTATGTATGTATGTATGTATGTATGTATGTATGTATGTATGTATGTATGTATGTATGTATGTATGTATGTATGTATGTATGTATGTATGTATGTATGTATGTATGTATGTATGTATGTATGTATGTATGTATGCATGCATGTATGTATGTATGTATGTATGTATGTATGTATGTATGTATGTATGTATGTATGTATGTATGTATGTATGTATGTATGTATGTATGTATGTATGTATGTATGTATGCATGTATGTATGTATTCTTTCAAACTGCCGAAATATTGCCCTAACTTCTGATATCGCTAAAGTTTTCGAAACTTTGCTCAGTCCTCACTTTTTGAGAGTATTGAATCAAACTCGCTTATATCCGATCACCAGTACGCCTTCCGCAAGACAAGATCCACTTGTGACCTGTCCTACCTTACTCATATATGGCCATCTTCTCTAAGGAACTATGAGGAATCCTTTGTCGTAGCATTTGATATCTCTAAGGCTTTTGGCAGAGTCTGGCAAGAGGCTCTGTTGACCAAACCCTGCTTATAACTTTTCCCCTTCTCTCTGTTCTTTGATTTCCAGTTTTCTTTCTGACCGTTTTAAGTCAGTGGTTGTGGACGGAATAACATCTAGACTCATTCACTGTTACCAGTGGTGTTCCACAGGGCTCTGTTCTTTCACCTACCATGTTCATTCCTTTCATCAACGATCTTCTTTAGTCTATATCCTCCTCTCTTCTCCAAGCCTTTGCCGACGATTCTGCCCTTCATTTTTCCTCTACCTTTTTCTTCACAGCATTCTTATATTACTTTTTTTTCTACTTTCAACTCCAATTTGCAGAGGGTATCTGAGTTGGGTACTGAAAATTTAGTTAAGTTCAAGACACAGATTCTGGCTCTCTCATATTCCTCTTCTCCTCCTGATAGCCCTATTGTCTCCGAAACTAACAAAATTTGCACTATGAATTCTATCAACATAGAAATCCAGAAAGCCTCCAGCTTGTCTTCGAGGAATCACATAAGCCAGGGTGCTAAATCTTCATTCAGTAAATTTGGATGTATGTTTCGTCTTTCGTTATCAAATTTCCTCTTTACAGTTACTTAAAATCTATAAAGGTCTTACTCGTCCCTGCTTAAGATATTGATCGCACATCCGAGGTGCTTCTCCTATTCTTATCTCCTTGATAAGGTTGAATCTAAGGCATTCAAACTCATTAATGATCCTTGTCTTACTTGTAATCTGGAACTTCTTTCTTTTCGTAGTAAGGTATCACCCCTTTCTCTTTTCTATCACTAATACATCCATTGCTGCTTTGATTAGTTTTCAAGTTGCATCCCTCCTCAACTGCCAAGATTGTAGAACACTCGCCAAGCGGCCTCGTCTCACAAGTACTGTGAGGAGATTTATGGCTCGTGGATTGGTCAGTGCAGCGACTACTTCTTCCCATCCACTCCAGACTCTTGAACGAGTTTCCTTCTTCAGTCTTTCCTAAATTTTACAACCTATCTTCCTTCAAAATGCAGATCTATCGTTAACTCAGGGTCTATTCCTGTCATATCTCTAGTTTCTCCATGCTGCTAATATTCATTCAGTCTGTTCTATTCCTATTGATGTGCATTACTCCCCTATGTCTTTCTTATCCTTAATCTTCTACTTTTTCTTCGCCTTAATGATTTCTTCAGCCCCTGGATAGAAAAGGGTAATTTTCTTGCCTGTCACGGCGTAATAATTATAAAAAAAAATGAATTAATGCATGTATGTATGCATCTATGGACATTTGTATGCATGAATGTATGTATGTTTGTATATGTGTATGTATTTAATGTTTCTGCAAAACAATGAATATCGAATTTGAGGTGTAGTGAAAGAGAGAGAGAGAGAGAGAGAGAGAGAGAGAGAGAGAGAGAGAGAGAGAGAGAGAGAGAGAGAGAGAGAGAGAGAGAGAGAGAGAGAGAGAGAGAGAGAGAGAGAGTTGGTACCCATATCGTCGCCTTTATACCGCCCTTCATAAGTCCGAAGTACCCTTTTAAAGTGAAACAACATGCGAGTAAAACAAAAAGATATTTCAAAATTTTACAACGAGTCTAAATTCTATGTATTAAAACATTTTCTTTCAGACCAACAACAAAAAACATGTTTATTAAGTAAAACGCAAAAAAACAAAAAGCAATATATATATATATATATATATATATATATATATATATATATATATATATATATATATATATATATATATATATATATATATATATATATATATATATTTATATATATTTATATATATATAATATATATATATATATATATATATATATATATATATATATATATATATATATATATATATATATATATATATATATATATATATATATATATATATATATATACGAATTTAATCCAATTCCACACCAGGTTGCGTCAGAGATAACTGCGTAGAGCAAGGCGTACGCATTAAGTATTGACAAGACTGGGTAATATAGAGGTGCTGTAGAGGGTTATGATGGCCCTCTAGTGGGAGGATATGGCATACTAGACACATGAAATGGCTGATGATACTGCCAAGTCAATGGCTCGCGTATGGCACTCCTTTGATTAAATTTCATATGACTTTTTTTTTTAGTACTTGTGGCACTGGAAGGTAGAGATATTATACGTAATAAATCTGTTCATTTCTTATCTAATATCTACTTGTGGTAGTAGAATAGCGATAAAGTGTGATATATTGCGCGTTACTCCTTGTATTGCTACTACTACTACTACTACTACTACTACTACTACTACTACTACTACTACTACTACTACTACCATGGCATACTCTTTATGCACATATGTAACTCTTGTAAAGTGTTCTGTAAGAAAAATGTTTGGAGTTGAACTCGTAGCCTACTGGATGGGAATCATACACTATAACCACTAATCTACGAAGGGGTGACCTATGTTTGAATAGATAAATTCACTTAAGCTATTTGGGAGTCAGGTGCTATAGTAACTGTAGTCGCCGTGGCTCAGTTGGTAGCGTCTCCG
>JAXCGZ010002737.1:12500-17500 GCA_037179515.1 Halocaridina rubra
ATATATATATATATATATATATATATATATATATATATATATATATATATATATATATATATATATATATATATATATATATATATATATATATATATATATATATATATATATATATATATATATATATATATATATATATATATATATATATATATATATATATATATATATATATATATTCATACTTGGGGGGATCCTAGCCATACATAGAACTGCGTCAGATGCATTTATGAAATCCATTTGTTTGTGTCTAGCAAACTAATAATATGCTATCCTAGGTTTACACTGTTCAAGAAATCGGGCATTTAAACAAATAACTAAAAAAAAAAATATTAGCAATTGTCTAGACATTAGAGATATATAAAATATCAACACTATTTCTACTATTTTCTTTCATAAATGTGAATATTGAAACTTATTAAGTAACCTTTTCATTATTTGCGAAAACATCCTCTCTCTCTCTCTCTCTCTCTCTCTGAAAAAAAGGCGAGAGAGCAGATGATAATAGAAAGCAAGAAGTACAAAATATCTTTTGATGTTCATTGTTGCTGACACTAGACGTGAATTAAAAAAAAATGAATCCTTCTCATTATTTTGCTAAAACATTCCCTCCCCCCTAAAAAAATGGGTAAAAAGAAAAAAAAATAATATATTAAATAAAGAAGCACATGATTTCATTATTAATAGGCTAAGTATTTGGCAATTCGGTAGCGTCCGCGACTATGAGGCGACAGGTCGAGGGTTCGCGTCCCATCACGGACTGAGGATAGTAGGGCCATGCACTCAGAGTAACGATTACATCTGCCAAACCAAGTCCTTCACAAGAAGGCAACCGTCCTAGCCCTTAGTAGAAAAGGGAATTCGTGACGTAAAAACCAAACCATTGAAGTTCATTCTTACTGATATTCGACGTGAATGACGTAAGTGGAGAGGGGCATGCCAAGCAATGCGGAGAATTTGCGTCAACATAAACAAACAAGACTTCCAACCACCGCATCAGAGAAGAAATTAGCATATCAATAGAAATGGCTTCTTTTCTCACACTGTCTTTCAAGAATGTGAAAAGTAAGGAATGGTGCCGTGATTTATATCTTATGCGCTATAGTAAAGTTGAATAACATGTGTGTCCATGCTTAAATAGGAAACAGAATGTGTTTATATAGAAAAGACGTGTTGTACAATTGACGGTTTTATTCTTGGAAGGAAAAAGTGTTGCACTTGATAATGAATATTTTTTTAAACTTTCTTAAGATTAACTTTGCTTGTAGAATGAGATTCGTGATAAATGGAATGAACCACGCATCCGAAATGGAAATATCATATAAGTGGAAGAAGCTTCATTTCTCTGTTGCACTCTATAATTAATATTTTTTCAAACATTCTTAAAACTATCTTTACTTGTAGAATGAGATTCGTGATAAATGGAATGAATAACTCATCCGAAATGGAAATATCATATGAGTGGAAGAAGCCTCATTTCTCTCACTGTCTTTCAAGTATTTGAAGAAAAGATAAAAGGTGGCATAATTTATATCTTGAAATCTAATTTAAATTGTGGTAGAATATGTATCTAAAATTGAATAGGAAATAAAGAGGATTTCTTTTCAAAAGAAATGTCAAAGAAATTTTGTTTTTTTATTCTAAAAAAAAAAAAAAAAAAAAAAAAAAGTTCCGCGGTAGCTCAGTGGGAGAACGCACGAGTTGAGAAGTGAAAAACCTGACTAGCAGTGGATCGATTTTACTGCAGAGAGTTAATAAGGGCATCCAACCTGAATCCCCCTTATAGCTCCGTACCGTGTATGTCCACTCCTAATCGAATAGGGACTAATTATGACAGATTAAACGGTACACAGAAAATAAAATTCTTGCATGGAGAAAGAGTGGCACTCGATACGTTAAAGATTTGTAAATGCTCATGAAAGTCTTTGGCCCGACTTCTTAAACAGTGTAAACCTAGGATACAATATTCTTAGTTAGCTAGACACACAAATGGATTTCATAAACGCATCTGACGCGGATCTGTGTATGGCTAGGATCCCACGTGGGATTTCTTAAACAGTGTAAACCTAGGATACCATATTGTTAGTTAGCTAGACACACACAAATGGATTTCATAACACATCTGACGTGGTTCTGCGTATGGCTAGGATCCCGCAAGGGATCCAGCCATACACAGAACCACTTCAGAAGCGTTTATGAAATCCATTTGTATGTCTAGCTAACTAAAAATATGGTATCCTAAGTTTACACTGTTTAAGAAATCGGGCAGAACCGTGTCAGATGATTGCGGGATCCTAACCATACGCAGAACCACTTCAGATGCGTTTATGAAATCCATTTGTGTGTGTCTAGCTAACTCACAATATGATATCCTAGGTTTACACTGTTTAAGAAATCGGGCAGAACCGTGTCAGAGGCGTTTATGAGATCCATTCCTTTGTGTCTAAATAACTAGCAATATGGTATCCTAGGTTTACACTGCTTAAGAAATCGGGCCTTTACCTGAAAAAAATTAGATAAATTATTTTTAATGTGAGTCGCCGTATCCAAGGGGAAATTACTATTTCCATAGAAGTGGCATCTTTTTTTCATTTTTGATTCTCCACCCACGGATGGGTGGAACGGATCATGGAGGACCCATAGGGCGGTCGCCAGCCGGCACAGGCCCCAAACCCCCCACTATGGTGCCCAGCCACTGCAATAACCTCCCCAGTAAACAACTTAAACTCTCTTGCCTGGATGAGGCGCGATGCGTCGACCTCGCGAATGCGAGGCCAGCGCGTTACCACTGCACTAGCCAGGAGGTTAGTGGCATCTTTTCTCTCAATGCCTTTGGAGAATGTGGAAAGAAAGGTGTCATGTAGTATGTCTTACCAACTAAAGTAAAATGTGTTAAAATGTGTGTACAAGCTTGAATAGGAAATAGATGGTGTCCCTCATTAAAACAAAAACAAAAGTCATAGAATTACTGTTCTTTGCTCTTGCATGGAGTAAGAGATACAGCTGAGAGCGAATAATTTGTAATCACTCTTGCAAATCTTTTCCTTAAAATTGAAGCAGTTGATGGAGAATATGAATAACACATCCGTGAGGAATTTAGCGTATAAAAAGAAGTCTTCTTTTCGCTCACTGTCTTCCAAGAAAGTAAAAAAAAAAAAAAATGGTAACATGAGTAATAACTAAAAGGAATTAGAGTAAAATGAGGTAAATTGTGTCCAAACTGAAAAGAGAAAAGAGAAAAAAGAGTTTCTCTTGAAAGACTAGTCGTAGAATTTAACGTTTTAATTCTAGCAAAGAGATAAGGTTCCGCTGTAGCTTAGTGGTAGAACTCGCGATTTTGGAAGGGACAAGCTTGACTAATTAGGGTTCAATCACGTCGCAGAGCGCTAAGAGGGGCATCAAGCCTTAATCCACTATATTGTTCCAAGCTGGCTGTGTCCAAATTCATTCGAATGGGGACAAGCTGTGACACATAAATGGTAAAAAAAAAGAAAAAAAATGCAATGAGGAATGTTGCACTCGACAAGTGAAAGGACTGAAGCGCCCTTGAAAATCCTTAACTCAAAAAATGAAACACTTAATGGATAAAATGAGTTACACTTTCGAGAGGAAATGAACATATCAAGAATGAGGATTCTTTTTTTGTCACAACTTTTGAAAAATGTGAAAAAGAGAAGTAGCAGCATGATTCCCCTTGCAAGCTCAAATTAATGTTTCCATGCTTGAATGATAATAAATATTATAAATTTTAAAGCTTCATTCTAACCTTAATTCGCCAGCTGCAACTACTAAGTGTCTGACGCCATGTGATTGGGGACTAACAGTGACACATAAAACTGCTATCAATATTCTCGTGAGTAGAGAAAGAATCCAGCGATCACTGAAAGATTTATAAACTACAAAAACTAAACCTGGAAAATGAATTGGTTGTTGAAAATTAGTTGTTAACAGTTTTACAAAAGTCATTAACCTCAAAAGGTCTTCAAATGCAAATATTTTTCCTGCTTTAATGTTTACTTTTTTCTACTTTCTTATTATTTAATATTTTCTTCCGAACAGCCAAGGTACGGCCACACTGAACGGGATTTAATTGAAGGGTAGTGGATAGTGGGTTGCTTAGCGGGCCGACTGTCTGAATGAACACTCTTCATCTAATCCGAATGTGATAGTGAATACAGTTGTAGCTAGTATGGCCACTCTCATTATATGACAAGAGCTACTTCCTGTCGCCGAACCTTTAGGCAATCCACAGCTCTCTATTCTCCAAGGAAATCGTGTTCCGTGTAGCTGTACTCTTAGAGAGCTCACACATAACATTGTTTTTCATTCTAGAGATCTTAAGCACGTCCCAAGAAAAAAACAAACCATAAACTCTAATAGCTTTCATTTTTCCACAACTGTATGGATTCTGAGAAGAAATACTGCCACAGGGGGAACAAGTCAACTCAACTTGGTGCCTGTCCCAAGCCCGGTTCAATGGAGAGGGTTGAGGATCAGGAAGGGAATGTGACCAAAAAACGGAAAGTTATACATAGACAAGTCTCCAAAAGCCTAATAAAAAACAGGGACTCCATACTAGCATAGAAAAAGGCAGTTGATAAATGATACACATACACAGGCACTCATACACACATGTAAGTATAGACAAACACACACACACACACACACACACACACACACACACCACACACACACACACACACACACACACACACACACATATATATATATGTATATATATATATATATATATATATATATATATATATATATATATATATATATTCACACACACACACACACACACTAACAAACATGATAATATATATTCAGTGTGACTTTTATATTTACAAATATTATTTTCCTCAAGAGAGTCACTTCATTTCCCAGTCTTTACTTTCATTTACATTTTCAATATTTCTTGTGTTTCTAACGCCGCAGGCAAGACATCTCGTCTCCTCACCAACTAAAGCAGACAGGATGATAGATAAGTCTCT
>JAXCGZ010002737.1:22500-32500 GCA_037179515.1 Halocaridina rubra
TGATTTGGTATGTAATAAAATCTTCAGAAAAAGTCTTGACTGTAATTGGAATGCGATCAAAATAAAAATTAAATCCAGACAACTTCTCAGTAAGATTGTAACCTGACTTGTAATATTTTTACAGTGAATTTGTAGTCTTCCTGTAATAAAAGTAATTAAAAAACTTAGTAGCCAATGAGTCTCATTATGACGCCATAATATGCCTTTCTTACAAGCCAGATTACAATGTCATTGAGATCCAGGTTGTTTATACTTTGATTACAAGCCACATTATCTCCTTAATAAATCGTTCCTTACTCTGAATACATACTATAATCATATTTCAACTAGAAAAAGAAAGTACTTCACATTTTCACAATTAATTTTAATCCGGCTTTTAATTAGACAAAAAAAAATATAACCTGGATGTAATTTGGCTTATGAGTTTGAGATTGTAATCTGTCCTGTAATAAAAGTTTGAGATTGTAATCCGTCTTGTAATAAAAGCTTGAGATGGTAATCTGGCTAGTAATAAAAGTTTGATATTAATCTAACTAGTAATTTGCTTTTCAGGTCTCAAACCCACACATTTAAGTATTTCCTATAATGTGGATTACTTTAGAGACGAATGTGAAAGCCCCCATCTCGTTTGCACTCCAGAGAGGGACTGCGTGGTGTTTACGCCTGGTATGTTTAGAAGCTTTACCGTATTTGTGGTGCTAGTTTTTCAGTGAGGATTAAAAACGAATTTACTTTGGTACTTGTGATAATCCTCCATCAATAGATCTTTGGAAAGTAAATTTAGTTTGGTACTTGTGATTCTCTCCATTTCTATGGAGCTTTAAACGAGCTTATAGGCCCGATTTCTTAAACAGTGTAAACCTATGATACCATATTGTTAGTTAGCCAAACGCACACAAATGGATTTCATAAACACATCTGACGCGTTCTGTGTATGGCTATGATCCTAGTCATACACAGAATCGCGCCAGGTACGTTTATGAAATCCATTTGTGTGTTTAGCTAACTAACATTATGGTATCCTATGTTTACACGGTTTAAGAAATTGGGCCATAGTCCAGTACTTGGTAGTCTTTACTTGTAATTGCCTTTGTTTAAAGAGCTTTAGGAATCTGATTTAGAATCAGATGTTTAGAAATGGGAAAACTGTCCTAATATTTTTGAAAAATGCAGAAAGTACACATTAGTTATGAGCTTCCTTAATATTCAAAAAACTCTTTTTTGTCTTAGTTTTAATCTTTAACTTTTTTTTTTAAGTGCAAACGTATGGTCCAAAATTTCATAACATCCTGAAATCCTATCCTGAAAATTAAATAGTAGCCAAACAATAGGGAAACTTTTTTTTGTCCCAGATTTTATAAATCAAAAGCAATTTTTTTGTATTCATCTTAGTCTATAAAATTGAATTTTTTTCAATCTTCTTGAAGCTCTAAATAAAATTAATATCAATCCATGTTTTAACTTTGATAATTTCTTAATTCCAAAAAACAATTGGTTTCATAAATTTAGAACTTATTTTTATCTCAAATCTATCTATCCCTCTAAACTCTAATCCTATTAATAGTACAAAGCTACTAAAAACAAAACGTTAGACATCGTTCATAAGCTTTATGAAACGATATAGCTTTTATCATTTCAATATCTCTAAAAGAGATAATCATAAAATCATAATCCTAGCATAGAGAGAATAAAATTTTAAGTTGATATTTCTGTCTACAAGGCAAGTCCTTTAACCTAACCGAAGCTAATGATTTTGGGGGTTATCTCCCATTACATGGGCTTCCAGGGATTACTCGACCTTACAAGATCCAGATAAAAATTTAATTTTTCTTTAAATTATCAGGGAGCAGACCAGAAGGCCGACGATGTCCCATCAACTTTAGTGCAGTGAGAGGATATTGCATCTTCGCCTCCACACAAGAATACGTTTATGACCGCTCACATATTCAGTCACACGACTACTGTCTCCTGCTCGATAGCCGCTCCTATTACTTCCAGAGCTCACAGGTACATCATCTCCACGCTATTTGAGGCCTGAAACTCTTAATTTTTATGCATATTCAGCTTTAAGAATGTTTTCTAAGATCCATTGTGGCAGGAAGTGTTAATATAACATATAGCACAGCTATGAATGTATTACCTAATTTAGTGTGTGTATCTTGTAGGACCACAATAAGTATGTGTTGCACGTAAAATTGTATTTTTAAGCCCATTTACCAAGTCGCACTCATAACTATATTCTAAAGACTTTTAACAACTTGAAGCCACACGCTGTAGAAAGAGTCTTTCGAATTTAAAATTGCAGTTTTCCTTTTAAAACCAAATTCATTTTTCTAAAACCTAGTCAAGATGTATTTGAATTTTCTTCTACGGCAGATTTATAGATAACTCTGAGAATAATATTAGCACCTCGTATTCTAATATATATTGTTTTCTTTACGAGATTTTGGAGCCAATAATGGTCATTATGCTGGTTTCGATAATGGCAAATGTTTCTTGCCAAGTACAAAAACAATGATCCAAATTTTCTAATTTTAGCATGTTAAATAATGTTACTGTTCCCCCTTGAATAGGAATGGAATGACCTAGAGAGTGCCATTAAGTCTGGATTAACACCTCTGATAAAAGATGAGTATTACTGGATCGATGCCTATTGGGAAGACCAGAGCAGATATCGGTGGGAATGGCGCACCACTGAAGAAGAAATTGTGTGGGAGAAGTAAGTTTTCTGAACCGCTATGGAAGTTGGTAAGTTTAGTATTTTAATGACATTGAAGGAATCCAGCCCTTGGGGCAAACGAACTCCACTAGTGCAGGCCTGAAATCCGGCCTGAAATCTGCATCATTGAAGTAATGATACCAGAAAGTAGGTAAAAGTTTTCTAGTTCCATATGCCATCTTTGCGTAGTGATCCAGCCACTGCGGGAGCAAACCAACTCGCTTTGAAGCCGGTCGCAAATATCTTATTGAGTGGCTTAAGTAGAGAAGGAAAGCCCACCGTAGAACTTCTAGGCCAACCCTCGCCTTGAAGGATATTAAGACACGGTGACTGTCTATGAACATGAGAAAATGCTAATGTGTAATTATACAGTTGACAAAGGAACCCGAAAGTCGTGTGAAAGGACTGAAAGGGATGCGGTAGCTAGACGGGTTGTCACTCTCCCTGAAATACTCTCTCAAAAACTTAGTAAAGTTCTAGCATTATTATGAATACTTGGCTAGCATCAACGGTGTGCTGTTGCCTTCCAAAAAAGTATGGAAGCAATGTTGTCCTTAATATTTTTTCTCATTTAAACAGAATTCTTAAAGGAACTACATGCGCACAGGCGAACTTGAACATCCTGGAAACGAAAGCTGGATGTCTAGGCGTGCATTTAAATTCGCAAAAGGATTGTCTTCTATTACACAACGTAGACTGCATTAAGAAGCTTAATACGGCGTGTAAGTTGGGTAAGTAGCCTTTCTACAGCTGTTTTCAGTGAGTATGTGGGCCTCTCGACAGAAGGAATATTTACACTGGTCTTCAAGAGGTTGGTTAGACACCGCTACCCTTTACAAGACTTGACACACTGCACTCGGAGCGTATTTAGAAAGAGCGACTCTACGTGAACGCTGGAAAAGACTGCTGAGAAAGAGCACTCGACTTGTAGTGATCGAGGCGTATTCAAAGCTCCATCGCGGGGTTATCGGAAGGGTATCTAACCTTATAATTCCCCAGCTCCAACCTGTATGTGACCACCCCGACTCGAATCGGAGTTGTGGACTCATAAACCTGCCTCATAGAAAAAAAATCATGATTTACTAGTGCATGAACTTGCAAACTAGATTTCTTTATTATTTTCAGGAATTCACAACAGCCGCTGCAGTGAAAACGGTGGAAATGTGTGCTGTTACTCTCCTTCTTATAATTATTACGCACAAAATGTCGTTGGAGGTAAGGTTCTTCTGGGTTTATAAGTTTGTTCTTTTATAATATAAATTTGTCAAACCCTCTTCTTGCGAAATGCGATTCTGGCAGCATTTCATCTTGTTCTGAAAATGCCCATGCAGTAATACTATTTTGATATTGGTTTAATCTTGCATTTATTTTACAAATAATAAATTAATAGGCTACTTACCGGGCCTACGTATTTCTGCCTTACCGAAGATTGAAATCGCTCAATGAAGCTCTGTTGGGTCTTTGCCTGATGGAAGTTCCTCTACATTGTGATTGTCGTATTTGCAGCTACTTTGGCACAAACTGGAGATAGAAGTATCTTGTTTAGCTACTCGGTTCTCAGCGTTGATACTTGAAGAATTTATTTTCCAATATCTGTGCTTTCTCTCCTCCCGATATTTGTGTTAATATTAATTCCTATTTTCAGTCTTACAAGCTTTAATTTTCTCAAAGGTCCAGGATCCCACGGCACCCATGGGGAAAGCAAAGCTGAATGCTGGGTCAGTCTGCCTAATAAAAATGTTGTGGTCGAATGCAGTAAAGGTTTGTAATTACATATTATTAAATAGTTTTCAGTGTATATATACCTAAATGAAGCTTCAAATAATTCAATATATTCATATAAATTTTTTCATTATGGAACATAGAGATTTAGGGTTCTGTAGTATATCCCTATAAAATATCCGTATTTTTTTTCATAAAGGCTTATTTTTGTATCCTCATCTTTCAGTATTGGGTCATTTGGCCAATTAGGCTACTTATCTTGTTCTAATGTGGTGCATTTATTCTTGCATCTTCTGGTAATTTGTACCTCTGGTTTCTTTTCCAGCCTTTGATCTTTTGGGTAACTTGGTTCCTCTGCCACAGCCTCTTAGAGTGGAAGGCTCTTTCTTCTACTTTTCTCGTGAAGAGCCCTGCCATGGTGAAAGACTGGCTGTCATATCTAGCCCAGAAGTTCATAAATTCATTTTCGGTTACATGATGACTGAGGAGAAAAAAATGATAGAAGAGAGGATAATTATTGGTTTGAACTATGATGCAAAAGATGACAGATTCACTTGGAGTAATGGCATGTATAATTCTGCTTTCTTATTGGTTTGAACTATGATGCGAAAGATGATTTTCACTTGGAGTAATGGCATGTATAATTCTGCTTTCTTATATAGTCGGTCATATTATATAAACTTAAAGTAATAGGAACCGTGATTCTTCTGTTAAAAAGGTAATGATTACCTCTTCTTACAGGAAAAATAATCACCTATTATAATACAAGTTATTGGGCTGCTGGTCAACCAAATAAGCACGGTGGTTTAGGAGCAAACCCCTGTGTTGCCTATAGGAAAAGTGGAGTAAATTCCTATGCATGGCATCTGATCCCTACTGCGGGATGTATTGGTGAAAAAACTTTGAAAGTCTGTGAACTACCAATGTAAGTATAAAGATACTGGAACCGTGAAATTAATTCAAAAGGAGGTTAGACAATTCTACTGATCCATTAGGGTTTTAATGTTCATAGAGAATAATTACGATAGGCCTATATAGGTGCTGGAAATAGAGCAGGGTTGATTGAAACGCAGAGCTAATTGTGTTGATCTATGCTAATACACTCTTACCCATTCTGTTTTTTTTTTTTTTTTGTCAGACGTGCAACCAATTTGATTCCAACACCACAGAAGTTAGAATGTGGTCAGAGACTTGAAAGAGGGGTTTTGGCAAAGTCGGCATATTATGATTTTGAATATGATCAGGCTCAGTATGGAGAATTCCCTTGGCATGTAAGTACGCTGTGGCTCGATCATAAAACCTAATTTTCAGAGACCTGGTAATAGGACTCACTAGTGGCGTTCTTTTACCGAACTGATGGTTTGAGCTGCAAAGCAGCAAATATAACTTGTAAATTTTCTTTTGGATATATGTACTGGGAGTACAATAAGCACCTTTGTATTTCTAGGCTGCTGTGGTCCAGGCTCAAAATTATCGAGGGGGAGTGGTCGTACTTTTCGCTTGCTCTGGAGCCCTCGTTCATAGGGACTTTGTTCTTACATCTGCGCACTGTGTTGCTTTGGCAAATAGTGATTTTTCGGTAAGCGTAAGTAAAAGTATAGAACACATGGTCTTCATTCTACGCAGCGTTGTAAGAAATTATCTGAAGCATAGTGTCCTAGTATTTGATGTCTAGTGTCTTTTGTCTTAGAGAATATACATGTAATCTGGAATTTGCTCAAACATTCTAATTCACTATGTAAACGAATACGTAAAACGTTTTAATTGAAAATATTTTAATTTTATCTTCAAAGGTATCTCTGGGCGACTGGGACCTCTCGGACGATGCTGACCACCTTTTGGATACCCTTCTTGTGAAAGTTGCAGAAATTATAATTCATCCAGGTATACTGATGACTTATAACGTGATTTAGACTGTAGTAGAACTGGTGCTATAACTTTAGCTCGAAGTAACAAGCCATGGTAACTGAGAGGCTTTATGAAAGCCATCCAGCCTTAATTCCCAAGCTCTAACCTGTGTATTCACCAGTATTCGAATGGAAGTTAGTAATGTAAAAAAAGGGGAACCAACATTATATTGCCAACTTAATTACCGAAATATTTATTTTCCGCTGTAACCCATGAACAAGAAATGGATGAAATAGCACTTGGTGTATTGAATTTTCGGAATTTGATTTTAGTTATGTGATGACAGGGTACAAAGCTACGGAGAACGTTAATGATATAGCTCTGCTCCGCCTCCAGACTTCAGTAAGAGTAGAAAGTCTTCCTCACATTGGACTGGGATGTCTTCCAAATCCAGAACTTTTTTATCAACATGCTGGGGAGTGGGAGTGCTTTACCCTTGGATGGCCAGCCGAAATTCACAAAGTAATTAAATATTTCTTTAAATATTTCTTTAGTCTCTCACATCTTCTAATCTTCAGTTATTCCCAATTTCATATGGGGTAGCTGAAAGTGGCTAGTGTCTCTAGACTATTCTCTCGCATACTCTATTTATCATATAATCAATAGATTTTCATATTTTGTCTTCCTGTTTTCATGCATCTTTGTATCCATTTTCTTTCATCACCATACAACCTTCCGTTTTAATAACGTTTTATCACTTAAAGTGTTTTTTTTTTTCAAAATATATTTATTAAAATGTCTCGGCATTGGATACCTTTTACTAAAATTGGTTCATGTTTATGCAGGATAGGCGCGAGAGACGTGTTTTGCAGAGAGTGGAAACTGATGTGGTGCCCAAGATTAAATGCCGGTATTATATAAAAAGTTTAACTCCTAATTTGTATGGTGATCATAACACCTTCTACAGCTCTGCACAGTATGGGTATGACAAGCACTATGGTTTCCATCATGTGTCGTACAAACAACACGGTTATTTCGAGTAAGTAATATTCCAATGTCCTATTTTTTCACTGTTATTTATACAACACGGTTATTTCGAGTAAGTAATATTTCAGTGTCCTATTTTATCACGGTTATTTAGAGTAAGTGATATTTCAAGGTCTACATTTATCCCCCAGTCAATGCAAGTTCAATAAATGTTATATTCAGGGGAACAACTGAAATTTCACGAAACTGTCGGTATGAAAAGTCAACTGGTAGTTAATAGATTTCAAGTTTCCTTTGATCACTGAAAATGACCTAGACTTTAATTATAACTACACTTTATGGATATTAACTTCGCAAATGGTTACAGAAGACTATACTAACAATGCAGACACGTTCCTTGAATGTAGTTAGTCTAGTTTGCAATTTTTCATGATTCGTGGAATGTTTTCATTCCAGCTCAAGAACTACCGATCTGCTCTGCACGGAGCCTTTTGAGACCAGTACCTGCATAGTAAGTATATACATTTATACACCTAAATTAATAAACCGTACTCTGATGCTATATATAATAATCTTATTTTAGGATCTCTTTAGGGATCTCTTTAGGTTGTATATAATCTAATATGCTAAAAATGTTTTCTCACATGGACTGCTTTCTACAGAATAATTTTTGATTGAGCTATTTTTTTTTTTTTTCAGAACGATCCAACTGCTATGTTAGTTTGCCGGAAAGCCAATGCTTATTACTCAAGTCCTTTCACATCTTATGGACATGAAGACTATGGTCGCAGCTACAATAAATATCAGTTTGCCAACACCAGAATAATTAATGCTTTTGGGAAGAACCGATTTGACAGCGAGAAGTGGTACGTGATGGGGGTAGGCCATTCTCTCTCCTCTTGTGAAGGAACACATGGTTCTCTTCCACACTATTCGAAGCATCGCCGATACACTCGTCCTTATCAGGTCTTCACTCCAGTAGAAGATTACTTATCATTCATTCATTCACACTTGGATGCTAGATTTTAATATTAACATGAATTTTTAATACTGTGATAATAAATTTGAAAATTAAGGCCTTTTTCATTACTAAGCATTTGTTTGATAACTAAAGATTTGTTTGAAATTCCAGTCTTTCTGTGAAAGATTGCGGTGACACAGAATTTACTGAAAGTCTGAAACTGATGAAAACCAGCATTTTTTTTTTCTCTAAAAGGTTTATAGAGAATTTGTAATTCCTACTTTAAGGAGAATTGCTTTCTTGTACCTGATAAAAATTCATTACTTGTGTATTTGCGCATTTAGTCCCCAGTTGTTTGGGGGGGATGAACTACCAAGTATATTGGGGGATGCGAGATTAAGGTTGAATGCCCTTCCAAATGCCCCGCGGAAAGATCAAAGCGGTGTTA
The DNA here is from genome assembly GCA_037179515.1 of Halocaridina rubra. Lineage (NCBI taxonomy): Eukaryota > Metazoa > Arthropoda > Malacostraca > Decapoda > Atyidae > Halocaridina > Halocaridina rubra. The sequence goes on from JAXCGZ010002737.1 coordinate 31,186, forward strand.
GGGGTGGTTTACACGGTCAAGCGGTTCTTCGAACGCGGTTCGACAGACAATTGTTTGAAGTGATGTTCGAACGTGTGAAAGGAGTATTTGGTTGTCGAACACGTTTGTCGAACGTGTTCGACAACCAAATACCCCGTTCACACGGTCGAACATCACTTCAAACATTTGTCTGTCAAACCGCGTTCGACGAACCGTTTGACCGTGTAAACTGTCCTTTAGTTAGGCTTGTCACTTAAACTTGCACGCTTTACCACCGACCTAATAAGGCCCCCAGGACAAGCACCTTGGTACTACAGATTATACAAACACAATTAGTGGACTGTGTAAAAGTTCGAATCTTTTAACAAACTTGTAACGCAAAGTGTTCCATCAGATTAATTTTTCATATCCCCCTTGGTCAAGAGGCTATGAATTCCAAACCCAATTCATTCATCATAATGGAACTTCAATAGTTAGATAATTTCAGTACGGTTGAGTTATATTAAATGTCTCGATGTCCTGCATTTTCAATACCGCTAATTTCTAAGGCAGATAATGTATTGTTTGTGAATAGAAATAGTTCAATAGCACTCGTATATTCAGCACTGCTAATTATAATATAACTCTGTATATAACCTTTTGCCATGACATTACTTTTTTTTTACACCCATCTTCATTCTATCAAAAACGAAAAACTAAGCATGAAGGGCGCAAAGAAAGCGCGAAGCTATTTCGCCCTTCTAATCGCATAGTACAATAGTATGCACCATATTATCTTTAATGTAGTAAAATTTCGACTCATTTTAGTGTTTTAGCTAACAATGTTTAAGATCTTGGTATAAGCTTCCTCGCATAACTTTCTCTCCATTTTGATAACTCAATATTTTCATTTAAAAATATTAAAATTTATGATTTCCATTTTTATGTATTCCACATCCACTCGTCTTCCTCCTACCTATATCCACCACTGCTGCTTTTATTTTGGTGTCTTTTGCTCTTCCTTTTCCATATTGGCAAAGATATTTCATGAAAATGGAGAAGCAGTTTGGAAGCAGAAAGACTAGCTCGGATCACCATTTTCCTTCCAGATTTATAAATCCTCCTATATTGGACTCGTGACTGTATTTGCATTTCGTGGGAGCATTATCCCCAAGAGATGGAAGCAATGTGTGGCAAAGGCCCATTGCATTTTCACGTAATAAGTAGTCACATATTTTTCTTGACTTTTGCTTTGCTCTTGCATTTTGCAAAGATAACGGGAAATATTAGAGAGACTGTTCATCAAACGATCTATTCAGGAGCTTTTTAATATACACTTTTCAGTTTTCCTTATCAC
>JAXCGZ010002738.1:0-17500 GCA_037179515.1 Halocaridina rubra
TATTAACACGTTGACCGCGATGCCTACTGTACCATGTTAAGGGCTGCGGGCGACATGTTTGAACCAATACTGCCAGTGTTACAGTAGACCTGGAGGCGTGAGGTTGTTTGTGTCGCTGCGCAGAGGTAAGTTCTTTACTATCAGAGCATAAAATTTGTGATCATATTTGGTACACGTCGCATAGAGTGATAATATTTTCTATCATGAGCGACGTGCGCCAAAATCTGTTTGTACTTATATGGTACACATCGCTCATAGGAGAAAATGTTATTTCTCTGAGCGACGTGTACCATATGGTAGCACAAACTTTATTTTATCACTACAGGCTTATTGTTAGCTATTGTATTTTGGAAAATTATTCTTAGACTAATATATTTAGTTACGTTTCAGTACAATGAATTAGAAATGTAATTTGCATGTATATTTATAGAACAAAACTAATGGAATATTTATATTCAAATCTTATAATGTGGAAGTCATTCATGTGTTCTCACATTACTCATGATTCCTAGACGAATTTGGTTGATGTATTTATGAAATAAACTGTTCAGTTATTTTTTTCATGTTTTCAAGGCATAATGGAACCGTCATGCTTTTATGGAAAAAGAGGTAACAACTCTAATAATCGGAACCTGAATGAATCTTCAGACGAAAATGAGTCCTCTGATGATGATGATCGAGATTTTCAACTGAGTTCAGAAGAGAGTTCTAGTACTGATGAATCATATGACGAGGAACATGACTCAACTAATGGTGAAAATGTGTCTAATGCTGGTAATACACAAGGTGCAGGTACAGCTCCGCCTGACAAAGATTCTGACTCGACTTGGGGTCCTGTTCGAGCAGAACAACGCACTTTCTCTTTTACTGGTAAAGAAGAGTTACTTATAAAACCGACTCCTTCTGGTTTACAGAACAAAGTGACACCACTTGATGTATATCAGTTATTTGTGTCTGACGATATCATTGCAGATATAGTTACAGAAACAAATAAATTTGCTGCACAGGTAATTGAAAACAAACGACCATCAAGAAGATCACGATTGAATCAGTGGGTTCCAACTGATGCTCAAGAGATCAGAAAATTTCTAGGAATCATTATTACTATGGGGCTGGTGCGTAAACCTATTTCGGATCTGTATTGGTCGAAGAAAGAGATATATGATACACCTTTCATCTATAAAAACATCACTAGAGATAGATATTCCTTGTTGTTGCGCTTTCTTCATTTCAATGATAACGAATTCATAGATGAAAATTCTAGTCGCCTGTATAAATTGCAGCCACTATTGGAAAAACTTACTGAAAACTTTCGCTCAACTTATACACCTGGATCATCTGTTGTGATTGACGAGAGCCTGATCCCATTTCGTGGAAGACTTATCTTTCGACAGTATATTCCAGGGAAAACCCATAAATATGGAGTAAAACTGTACAAGATTTGTTCACCAAATGCTTACACATTCCAAGTAAAGCTGCTATGGTTCCGGATTCCCACAAATTTATTATAAATGGAACATATTTTATGATTGGAATTACTTTTATTCTACAAAATTAGTAGATGGAAGGTAGTACATTACCTATTACAAAATTTTTCTTTTACAATCAATTTCTTTTTATTATATTACGCCCTACTTATATCTAGTTTGTGCATATTTTTTGCACTGCAATGACTGCGAATATCACTATTTCTATATTATTTTCTAGGCATTACTAAGTCATTATTGTTTTTTACCTAGTCGTGCTATCATATTTTTGTCTAAAGACGATTATGCCAAAGGATTATAACTAATTATAAGGAAATATGTCATTTTTTCTAGTTATAGACATTAAATGCATAAATTATATTGCTATAGTTTTTCATGCCTAAAATTTATACAATTACATTATATAAATGTTTAAATATACCTTGTTTGTGTTTTTTGAACCTTTCAGAACAATATCTCCTTTGATATTTTCATATGAATGTCCATGTGACCGACTTATGACAGTTTTTCTAATAATATATAATTTTTTCCTGTGTACCATATATGGTACACGTCGCTTAATTGAAAATTGGATCATGTACACATATGGTACACATCGCGGCCAACGTGTTAATTCCTCGGTAAGTCCCCACATTTGCTTTGCCACCCTTTTTAAATATCACACACACACACACACACACACACACACACACACACACACACACACACACACACACACACACACACACACACTCACACACACACACAAACACACATACTTTTTCAGTGTAAGGGTAGTTGATAATTGGAATTCGCTAAGCGAGGAGGTAGTTAATGCTACCTCAATCCATAGTTTTAAGGACAGGTATGATAAGTATCACTAAGTCTAAAAATGGAACCGATCAGGAGACGGGAAGATACGAGCTTTGGGCTCTTTCCCGTAAACACAATTAGGTAATCACAATTAGGTAATCACACACACACACATTATTAGTTGTTACAGTAGAATATACCCCACCCCCTCAGATTGCAGAGATAGATGCTCATGGGCCGGTATTAGAGAACATCATCTTTTCAGCCACAGAGGTATGACAAGCCCTGATGGAGTTAGATGTCCATAAAGCTACAGGTTCGGATGATATATCCCCTCATGGACATAAGAAATGTACTAATTCAATATCACCGGCACTAAGTATCATATTTAAAAAGTCACTGGTGTTAGGGGAGATTCCAAGATTCTGGAAAGAAACGAAGGTGGTACATATCTTCAAAAAGGGAAGGAGGGATACGGCTCTAAACAATAGACTTGTTTCCTTGACCAGCATAGTTTGGAATCTTATGGAAAAACTACTAAGGAAACATATCTCTCTTCACTTGGAATCCTTCAAGTTTTTGTCAGTGAGATAACATGGCTTCAAAGAAGGTAGACCAACAGAAACAAACTAATTAGAGTTTTATGCTGAGATAAGCCGAATCTTACAGGAAAAAGAGAGCTGGAATGATTCCTTATTCCTAGATTTTCAGAAAGCATTTGACACGGTCCCACACGGGAGACTTATTAAGAAGCTTTAAGCAAAGGCAAGAATAGGTGGAAATGTCTTGAAAACTAAATGTGTTTGAGATTAAATGCCTGAGGAGTATGATTGGTGTATCTCGATTGGATAGGGTTAGGAATGAAGTGGTGAGAGCAAGAACGGGTTTGAGGAGAGAAACTGCAGCCAGGGTAGATATGAATGTTCTGAGATGGTTTGCCATGTGGAAAGGATGGATGATGAAAGACTGCTGAAAAAGGTGATGAATGCGAGAGTTGATGGGAGAAATACTAGAGGGAGGCCTAGGTTTGGATGGATGGATGGAGTAAGGAGAGCCCTGAATGATAGGAGGATGGATGTGAGGGAAGCAAGCGAGTGTGCTAGGAATAGGAATGAGTGGCGAGCGATTGTGACACAGTTCTGATGGGCATCTGCTGTTACCACGGGGCTGAATCTTACAGAGGTAGCTCTGTGGTAGGGGCAGTAGGAGGAGCTGGCAGTTGTGAAGCGACACTGGTTGTGGAAGAGCCGGGAGGATGGGCTGTGGCACTCCAGCAGTGCCATCTGAATGGTCGCTAGCTCCCTCGTCATTGCCCATAGAGCAAAGTAATTCCCCTATTTGTTTTCCTTTCTTGATGTCGGCTACCCCCCAATTAAAGGGGGAAACAGCCAAGGTAGATAGATAGATAGTCTTGGACTGGATAATAATATACTTAGAAGGAAGGAAACAGAGGATTAGAGTAAGACACTCTTTGTCTGAATGGAGAAGAGTTAGTGGTGGAGTTCCACAGGTTCAGTTTTAGGGCCACTTTTGTTCCTTGTATATGCAAATGACCTACCAGAGTCTGTAAATTCATTCATGTATATGTTTGCCGATGATGCAAAGATTGTGAAAAAAGTAAGGAACGAGAACAATGGTAGAGAACTTCAGGAAGATCTAAATAGTCTGCATGAATGGTCAGAAAAGTAGCTAATGAGATTCAATACTTCAAAACGTAAGGCCCAAACTTGACTACTCAGTGGTAGGAGTAGAACTTCATGAGACAGAGAATGAGAGAGATCTAGCAGTAAACATAGTGGCCGATTTGTCAGCATGTGCTTTCTTAGCAAAGGTAAGGATAGCCTTCAGGCAAATGGACAAGGAAATGTTCAGTAATATTTATGTAACCTATATGAGGCCAAAGCTTAAATATGCAACCCCCTTTTGGAATCCGAACTTGAAAAACACGTAGTTAAGTTCGAAAAAGTTCAAAGACATGCCACGAAGCTGTTGCCAGAAATACGCAATCTCAGTTATGATGAGAGGCTGAGGGAATTAGACTTACCCTCCCTCGAAGCTAGAAGATTGAGGGGGGATATGGTGACAGTTTTTAAATTCCTTCATGGTTTTGACAGAGTGGATAGGGATCGATATTTTGATATGGTTGGCACTAGAACTAGAGGTCATAGTTTAAAGCTTCGTAAGAAACTTCTATGCAGGATGTAAGGAAGTACTTTTTTTTAGTGTAAGAGTAGTTGATAATTGCAATTCGCTAAGTGAGGAGGTAGTTAATGCTAACTCAATCCATAGTTTTAAGGACAAGTATGATAAGTATCACCAAGCACAAAATGGAACCGGTCAGGAGACGGGAAGTTACAAGCTTGGGGCTCTTTCCAGTAACCACAATGAGGTAATTACACCCATCCCCCCCCACACACACACATATATATATATATATATATATATATATATATATATATATATATATATATATATATATATATATATATATATATATATATATATATATATATATATATATATATCCCGCCAATCATATAGTTATGTGTATTCTCTTTTCAATTAATTTTCGCTAAAGATAAAACGCGTATTATAACTTCATGAAATATCAAAGTTGAAGAGCATAATATACAGTCAGCGTAGGTTGTGTTATTACCTAAACAGCTTTCAACTGAAATCCTCCTCAACCTCCCCCTCCTCCTCCTCTTCATTCTGCTTATTCTTTGCTTTATTATTATGATGATGATTATTATTATTATTATTATTATTATTATTATTATTATTATTATTATTATTATTATTATTATTATTATTATTATTATTATTATTATTATTATTATTATTATTGTTATTATTATTATTATTATTATTATTATTATTATTATTATTATTATTATTATTATTATTATTATTATTATTGTTATTATTATTATTATTATTATTAGTAGTAGTAGTAGAAGTAGTAGTAGTATTAGTATCAGTAGTAGTATTAGCAGCAGTTAGTAGTAATAGCAGTATTAGTAGTAGTATTTTATTATCTTGTTGTTGTTGATGTTATTTTATTCATCTTTTTATCATCATCACCATTAAAAAATTTTCCTGGGTCCTGAATTCTTCCTCTTGTTCTTCTTGATCATATTTTCCATTCTTTTTATTTTTCCTTTGTTATATGTCTAAGTTTTTATCAATCATATTACAATTCTCAAGTTTATCCTTTTCTGATCACCAGAGGTATTTTTAATTTTCTTTTCCTTTTCTCTTTCTTCTGTTTCTTCTCGTTCTCTATTTCACATCTTATTATCATCTTCTCCTTATTAAATTCATTATAATTTTCTTTTATTCTGCTCTTTCTCAACATCTTTCTCATCCCTCTGCTTTCATCTTTTTATTCATCGTTACTTCACATTCAGAAGTGCTGCACAGGTTAGAAATATGCCATTAATAATAATAATAATAATAATAATAATAATAAACTTTATTTCCATTTTACAATGGGTATTCGTCAGCCAGGACAAGCCCCAACCCCCCACTGTGATGTCCACCCACAGCAGTTCCTGCCAGTAAACAGCTTAAACTCTCGGTCTTGGACGGGGACCGATCTTTCGACCTCGTGAATGCGAAGCCAGCGCGTTACCACTGTACTAGCCAGCAGGACATTCGCAAAATAAATCGGTATCATAAATTAAAAGAAACAAAACTATTATGAACAAAAATAGGAAAATTGTTTAAATACTGAAAATAAAACAATGTACAGAGACTAAAGGGGGATGCATTTTTAGACAAATCTGAAAGAAGACAGAAACGAAGATTAAAAAAAAAATAATGAAGTTCCTCACCGAGACTCATCAATAACAAACAAACAAATAAATAAATAAATAAATAGTCTGTAAAATAAAAAAAAATATTCACTATATAATTAATATTCTGACAATTTTAAAGCTCGCTAGAAAGCTCCAAGGCACTTACATCAGTATGAAAATATATGCTTAATACATCTCATTATTACCATCACAATGTACACATACTCACACACGTGCGTACGCACGAACGCAAACGCATATTCATATATATTGTCATAGTATCAGAGAGTACTTAAGTCACAAGACACCACGCTCCAAATTTCTCCTTAGATGAGAGTGTATAAGAAGAGCTGCTCCTACAGATGTAACAGATTTCCTCGTAAGAAACAACTTTTCGCAAAAGCTTCTTTCAGATATTTGGATGAAAAACATCGCAGGTCACGAGCCTTCATCGTCAGGCTATTAAATAAACACTGCAGAAAAAGAGTTCTCTTGGAAGAAGAAGATGGTTTGGAAGAGCTTCTTACATAAGTGTAAGTGCTAATTTAAATGCCTGACGATGAAAGATAGCGACTTTCGGAAGCTTGTAAACCAAATCTTCGAATCAATTTCATCGAAAATCGTTTCTGACAAAGATCTGTTTCCTATAAGAAAAACGTTCTCTCTATGCCTCCTCTTCAAAAGAGATATTTAAAGCACAGTGGCTGTTTACTTGAGTAAATTATGCAATCCTCTGATGCCATGCCAGAACGTAAACTATTCAGAAATACTCATTCTTTTATATATATATATATATATATATATATATATATATATATATATATATATATATATATATATATATATATATATATATATATATATATATATATATATATATATATATATATAAATATATATATATATATATATATATATATATATATATATATATATATATATATATATATATATATATATATATATATATATATATATATATATATATATATATATATATATATATGAATGTATAATTGTTTTATTTGAACGACAGGATCTATGAACTATTGAAAATATTATTCCAACTTTAATCCTACACCCTCTAACGGATGCCACTACCTATTCCTTATCACTTTTGAGCAGTTTTAGCAGAATGAGCATTAGTAGTATAAATGTTCATACTCTTCCAGTGGCTGAGTGATTTATGGCACCTTACATTCAATGAATCTAGGTAATATTAAGGCTGGTAAAATAGCTCGGGTGATTGCAGTCAAATTAAAAACGACACGGGTAAAATGATACAGATAAGGGTACAGGACACTATGGCATACGTACTAATGACCTTAAAAGTAACACAGTTAAAAATAATGCAACTTTTGTAAATTGCACAGGTAGAAATATTACAGGTAAATTGGCACAGGTACTGAGAGTACAGGTAAAAAGAGTATATGTTATAGGGACACGGGGAAAATGGCACATGTAATAAGTGTACCGAAAAAAATGGCACGAATATTGAGAATACAAGCAAATATTGCACAGGTGATGAAGACACAGATAAAAATGAAGTCAATAATAAGGGCATAAATAAAGATGGTACAGGTGTTAATGGTGTAGGTGAAATGACACCTCTAAAATAGTACAGATAAAAATAGCACAGGTAAAAACAGCACAAGTACAATTGACACAGGTAATATGGGTTACGGTAATTAGCGCACAATTAAAAAAGGCACAACTTATAAAGACACATATAAAATTGGAACAGATACTAAGGGTACAGGTAAAATGCCACAAGTAAGTATATGCGTAAGGTAAAAATGGCACTTGCAAAAATGACAGACGTAATAATGACACAGGTAAGATGACGCAGGTAAGAAGGAAACTAATAAATATGGCAGGGGTGATAAGGGTACAGGTAAATTGGCACGGGAATATGAGTACAGGTAAACGCGGCACAAACATAAATGACACATTTAAAAAGAACACAAGTAAAAATGGCACAGGATATATGGGTACAGGTATAATGGCACAGGTAAGAAGAGCACAAATAAAATATGCCCCGGGAAAGAAGGGTATATGTAAAAATGGCATTGATAATAAGGGAACTGGCAACAAGAATAATAAAAGTAAACGTGGCAAAGATAATAAAAGTTGAGGTAAAAAGAAGAAAGGTAAAAACGAGTCATTCTGAATCTCCTGAGCATAAATGTCACATTGTCATTTCAAGACTTTTTTGTAATTCATTGAAGCAAGTGAATGTAAATGTCACATGACAAACATAAAAGCAGATTCATCTTTCAATAAGAAAATAAGCTACATAAAATATCAAAATAGAATGGTGTTGTAATTCTTTTTTTTTTTTTTTTTGCGTAGGTTGCTTCCTAATGAGACTGTTAAGGCTTTTGAAGTGGCAAAGATTCCGAAGATTTTCTAGAACTAAAAGTCAGAGGTTACTTACGCATTGCATTCTTCAATATTATTCTTTAAGACTTCAAAGAAATTTAAAAATATACGCCAACGCAAAACCAAGATGAATCAATGATTACTTTTGCATTTTTATTCATATTCTATGTTAAAATAAAAAAAATATTCAATATCCTCTCTCAAACTCTCAATGGAAATTGCTTATAAACCAATGTAAACTCTGCCTAAAAACAGACTGCACTGATAATCAGAAGATATGATGCTATAAAATGGTTAATAAAATTACTTTCTGCACGTAATGGGGATAAGTTTATGACACTGAATATAAAAAATGACACAAGATCAGTCATTTGAGAAGTCATTACACAAAACATTTGCAAACTTTAAATCCTCATGACTAATAATTTCACACATATATCTTCAATGGCCGTAAACCCCCTTGTGGGAGGGTGGCGGAGTCAATGCACACACTGGCTTCAGGTGAAAGTGTGCTTTGACTCTGTCACCCCACTACAAGGGGGACTGCGAGTATCTCGAGGTAAGCTCGGTTGTGGGTATGTCACCTCCCATGTTAAACAAATCAAATGAGTTTAGAAATGCAAGTTTTGCCTGCAGAGATTATTATTATTGTTATTATCATCATTATTATTTTGTTGTTTTTGCTTTCTTGTTTTTGGTTCTTGAATATCATGGAGTTATTGATATCAATGGCTATTCACTGTGTGAACATCAGGGTTGGAAAAATCGTTATTTTTTTTTTTAATTACTAAAGTATATTTTTTCTTATCTAAATAAAATTTTGTGATTTTAATCAGCACTTTTGATATTTGTTCCTCCATCAACCACAATACTCACCCACAAAGCTGAACAGGATAACAATTAATGCCTGTGTTCATGGTGTGTACAGTTGTCCCTCATCTTACATTGTTTTAATTAATGAAGTTTTGAGTATGCACAGTTGGAAAATATATATAAAAAAAATCACAATAATTTTCCCACAAAATACATTCTAGCATCTACAGTATTGTTTTTACATAAATTTAAATCGTTTTTGGCAAAGTTTAAGTACAGAACAGTAATCTAGGTCTAATTCAGAGTATGTAGGAGGCTGAGAAAAGATTGTATGCTAATTACAGACACAGTTATATAAGGATTTAAACTACTTGCAATTTTGACTTATATGGGAAATGGTGGAAAGAATTAACAGTGTAAGATGATGGACAACTGTATTTATGAAAGAAAAAAGCATTAGGCATATCTCTAAAAAAAAGTTACAAAACAGGACAGTAAAACATAAGTAAACATGTACTTATTGTACAACTTTTCATTCTCTTAAAAAATCTGATACTGAGAGTATGCTCAGATGAAATACTTATGAACAGTCTCCAGCTTTGATATTCTCTTAAGAAAACCGCAGTAGTTATAACATACGTAATTCTCAAATTTGCTATCCATTAAAAAATCTGAAATAACTAATATTGAAAATGTGCTCAGCAGAAATACTTATGAACATTTTCTAGGTTTGATATGTAGTCTCCGTGGCAAAATGGTAGCGTCTGCGACTCTGAGGCGGTAGGTCGAGGGTTCGCGACCCGTCACGGACTGAGGTTAGTAAGGGCATACATTCAGGGTAACGATTACATCTGCCAAAACAAGTCCTTCGTAAGAAGGCAAACGTCCTAGCCCTTAGTAGGAAAGGGAGTTCGTGACGTAAATCCAAATCCATTCATCCAATCATTCTCTAGGTTTGATACATTTTCCTGAGCTTTGAATGAACAGAGCAGAAGTAAACATGTACTACTCAGTTCTCAGTCTTTGGAAAGAATGCAATTGTTAAAACATTCTTAGCTAAAATGCCTATGAACAGTCACCAGCTCTGATGCCTTTTCCTTTCCCAATTGATTCATAATCTCAGAATGTACAGACCCATATGATGAAAAAATCCTCTCAACAGGTGGGAGCCATGCAACTGCCATAAAATAACTGCAAAGGAGCAACCACTCATTTTTTTTTAAATCATTAGCATAAAACTGTCCTTTCACCTAGCAAAGGGGGAGAGGGATTCTACAAAATCTTTGCTTAAATGAAGCTCTTTAAATTGTGGAATGACATGAAAGTTGGAAGAAAATATGGAATCAGAGACCTACCTTAATACCTTAGAATTATTAAATTTGTTATAAAGTGGGATAGTGCCAAAGCTATGTTTTTATTTTGCTTAAAATCTTTCTGTCTTGATCATATGTTTGTACCTTTATTATTTCTTGAACTGATGTAAAATAGAGATAGAATGCAGTATCCCACCAGAGTAAATTTGAATTGCTAAACTATTGGTCTACTAATCAAATGTCTCTATAAAGGAGCCATTTTGCTGAGTCAGTGCAAAATATCTTAATGCTTTTGTCGATTTTTAAAACAATTAAGGGGAACATGGAGGACATCATCTTTCCCCCTCCATCAGAGGGAAATAATGAAGTACCAGCATATAAAAGCTAAATCATTACCAAGGAGCATAATTACATTCATTTCCGTTGGCATGCTTTGCGTAGCTGGATATTCAACTAAATGGAATAAGATATATTACCATACATTGTTGAAAAAAAAAATTATTCTCATTTAAATCATGATATTTTACTCTGATTTAAATCGACGTGAATCAGGTGATTTAAATCGCTTAATTTATATCATAACAACCCTGGTGAATATATGAGCCCTTTGCTTCATGGCTGTGTTAATATTGTTTAAGAGCCTAACACTGGGTTAGCTCAAAATAATGACTTTTGTAATTCATATTGTCACTGATAGCATTTCTTAAACTGGTATCATGAACACAGTGCATAATATTATCACTGACACATTGATATTTTGAGAAAAAGTACAATTTATTGTTAACATGAATACCTCTTTCACTGATTGATATATCAAGCACTTTTTTGTGTGTGTTCTTGACCGAGTTCTTGATTTTGAAGGTCACTTATGAAGACCAATTTCTATTGAAAAAATATTATCAGCGAAAGAATAGCTCAAGGATTGGAAATTATGACTGTTCTTGTTGTTGCTGTTATTATTATTATTATTATTATTATTATTATTATTATTATTATTATTATTATTATTATTATTATTATTATTATTATTATTATTATTTTTATTATTATCATTATTATTATCATTATTATTATTATTATTATCATTATTATTATTATTATTATTATTATTAGTATTATTATTATTATTATTATTATTATTATTATTATTATTATTATTATTATTATTATTATTATTATTATTATTATTATTATTATTATTATTATTATTATTATTATTATGGCTGCTTTTGTTGTTGCGTTTGATTTGGGTCATGTCTTCTTACAGTCATTGTATACTTTGATTGAGCCACATCCTTACAAGGGAAGCTACGGCAACTGGTTACATATATGTGCAAGTAACAATGATTTACATTAGCAATGGCACTGAGATTCTATTTTTAAAACATCTGAGCTGATTTCATATAGCTGGGAAAGGTGGAAGCACCATGAAACAGACATGTTCAAATATAAAGCTGATTAATGCGAATGTTACACCCGGCTGGGAAAGGTATCAGAGTAGGCCTATTAGCTTAGAGGGTTAAAAGCTATAATTAACATAATGAATCCTTATCCTATTGGTGTATTTATGGGGTACAACACTGTTGTTGTTTGCAGCTTTATGCCACTATTAATACTAATGTCCATTATGGGAGAGGACACATGCAGAGTGGAGGTGGGAAATTGAGTCTGGATACTTTTTCTAAAGCTCTGAAGCGGGCTCAAACACAGGTTTTTCATATCCAGAGTCCAGAGTCCAGTTTATTTCATTATTTCTTTTTTACCAATGCTATTAAGCAATGATGTTTACTTCTTGTTACCTGTGTGACGACTTTTATCCAAATAACTGGGAAGAAACACCTAGGTAATGACTTTCATTCTAATAATAAGGATCTAACGAATACCTGTCTGATGACTATTTTTTTTTATGAGTGTGACACCAAGACATGCATGAAAATTGCCCTCATCAGGCCCAGGCACCATGAAAGCATTAGAACAAAGAAAAAGTATAAGTTTAAAGACAAGGCAGAAATAAGGGAATGGTACACAATACGAAAAGAACAGTTTGAATGAATAGTCGAAGTATTGTGGACATAGAACTATGGCAGGCTTATGCCATGAGATAACAATAGATGCGTTATTTGAAAGAAGATAGGTTATAAGATTAATGAACGAGAGAAGGAGGAAGAGATTTCCAGAGTCTGGAGATGAATAGGAAGAAGCCGCTGCAACGTCCAATCTGTGAGCTACAAATCTCCACACAGTACCTATGAGGCCGCATATTCAAGCTTTTCCCTCATATAGGTTATATACATATTTCTGAACATTTCCTTGTCCATGTGCCTGAAGGCTACCCCTACATTTGCTAAGAAAGCACTTGCTGCCCTTACTACGCCATTTACATGCAATTCTGGAGATATATCTGCCAGTATGTTTACTTCTAGATTTATCTCATTCTCTGTCTCTTAAAGTTCTGCTCCTGCCATTGAGTAGTCAAGCTTGGGCCTTCTTGCACTTGTACCCATTCTCATTACCTTACATTTATAAGTATTGAATTTCATTAGCCACTTATCTGACCACTCATGCAGACTATTTAGATCTTCCAGAATCTCTCTACCATTATTCTTGTTTCTTACTTTCTTCACAATCTTTGCATAATTTGCAAACATATTCATGTAAGAATTTACAGACTCTGGTAGGGTATTTACATATACAAGGGACAAAAGTGGCCCTAAAACTGAATCATGTGGAACTCCACACTGCGTGTCTTACTTTATCCCTCTGTTCCCTTCCTTCTAAGTAAGTTTTTATCCATTTCATGACATTTCCACCTATTCTCGCCATTTGACCATGTCAAATGTTGTCTGAAAGTCTAGGAATATGCAATCTGCCCAGCCATCTCTTTCCTGTGAAGATTCGGCTTACCTCATCATAAAATTCTAATAAGCTTGTTACTGTTGATCCACCTTCTCAGAAACAATGTTGGCTCACTGACAAAAAGTTGAAGGATTCCAAGTGAAGAGAGATATGTTTCCTTAGTAGTTTCTCCATAACTTTGCAAACTATGCTGGTCAAGGAAACAGGTCTATAGTTTAGAGCTGTATTCCTCCTTCCCTATTTGAAAATTGGTACCACGTTTGTTTGTTTCCAGTATCTGGGAATTTCTCCTGACTCCAGCGAATTTTCAAATATGATACTTTATGCCGTTAATATTGATTCAGCGCATTTCTTAAGTACATATGCTTTATGGGCATCTAACTCTACCAGTGCTTTGCATTCTTCTGTGGCTGAATATTTTGATGTTCTCTAATACCGGCCCATGAGCTCCTATCTCTGCAAACTGAAGGGGTGGGGAATTTTCTACTGTAAATACTGACTGGAATCCTTGTTCAATTCTTCACAGATCTTTTAATCCATCTCAGTAATGCTTCCATCTGTTCTCTTTAGCTTTAAAACCTGATCTTTTACCTTCAGTTTTTCTTTGATAAAGCTGTGGAAAAGTTTGGGATTTTCTTTAGCCTTCCTGGTGATATCCCTTTCATAGTCTCTCTCTGCCTCTCTTCTTTTACTTAGGTAATAATTTCTTGCTCTTTTATAAGTCTGCCAGACATTTATATTTTTTCTTCCATGCTTTTTCCAGCATTTGTGTCTCCACTCCTTAGCTCTCTTACATTCATTATTGAACCATTTCTCTCTGGCATGAAGAACTCCTATTTTGGTGGAAGGTATGCAATAATCTATAATCTTCTCATATTCCTCACAAAATCTGTACATTTCTTGAATAGATTTGTTGTTATATAAGATCCTCCAGTCAATAACTGCAAAAAGCTAATTAATTTTGATGTAATCTCCATTCGGATAGTTCCTCCTCGTGTTTCAGGCAAAACATCTTCGATTATATGCTCCATCAACAACACACAGTGGTCACTCTTTCAAATTGGTGGTTTATATTCAACTTTTTCAATATTCAACACATTATATGTGAATACTAGATCAAGCAGCAATGGCTCATCCCCAGCCCTGGCCCTCGTTGGTTCCAGTACATGTTGGTGTATGAAATTCCCTCGTACACAATCTAGGAATCTTGCCCCGAATGAGTCCTCTCCACTGTGTGGGTCAAGATTTATCCAATCTATCTCTCTATGATTAAATAATAAAAATCATACATATTCTCTCCCATGCAATGGTAACAACTGAGATTACGACCTCAATAGTACCTATATGACTTTCCTCATAAACCTCTAGCCTATTTTGGTTCCTTGGTTGGTTATATACAACAGTTATTGTAATTCTCTCTGACCCAGTATTTATGCAAGCAACAAGAAATTCCTTGAACTCACTTTCTATAGCAAAGTTTATTTCTTTAATCTGTAACCTTTCACTTATGAGCAGTGCTATCCTTCCACCAGTCTTCTCAGATCTTTCATGCTGTAATATTCTGAAGCACTTGGGAAAAACTGTGACACAGTTTATATCCTCACTTAACTTAGTCTCTGTAACTGCTACCATATCTGCCTTACTGTTGTGAATCCTACCTTTTAATTTTACTGCCTTACCAGCTACTCCATCAGCATGAGGCCCCATCCCCTAATCTTCATTCATTATTTTCTTTATCTCCCCTTTGTCTGGAATAACTCTGAAACAAATTTTTTTTCTTCTTAATTTCTTTCCTCATTTAACCTTCTAGCCTCTTGCAACAAGATTTCGATTTTTTTCATCTCTTCCTGTGTTCTGTATGGTCTAATAAACACTGTTTTGAATTCTCGAAGGTTGCTTAGGTTTTTTCTCATCAATATTTCTCAACATGCATCCCCTCTCTCAAAGGTTACTTTCGTTGATCTTTCCTTTCCCTCCCTAGAATTTTTACCAAGTTTATGAATGCTTACAATATCCTCTGGACCAAATAATACTCCAAGCTTCCTTATCAGGTCTAAAATCCTAGCTTTATTTTCTTCAAGTCTCCCCTGCCATGTTGACACTTGGGATTCACTTATGCCTGAGATTACCACTGTCTTCTCATTATCAAGTGACTAGTTAATTAGAGGATTATCCCTTTCCATCACAAAGTTTTTCATTTTTTCTATTACTGTTCATTTATAGTCAACTGTCTGTATGTTTACCAGTGCCACCACCATCACAGCCTCTTTTACTGCCACATTCCTCTTTATGCATCGCCATAGGAAGTTTTCTTGGCATCATGATCAGTAGTCAGCTCCTGAAACTCTTTTCTCAACTATTATGCTTTCCTTTATCTGGACATTCCAAGCTGAAGTCTCGTCCCTCTCAGAAAAGAAGAATGAATTGACATTTAATTCATTCAGGTTATCATTCAACTGTTTGTTGTTATCTTCTTGTTTAGAAATTTTGGTTTCTAGTTCACTCTTTTCCCCTTTCAGATTCTTTATTTGTTTTTCTAGTTCTTTTCTCTCTTGCCCTTGCGGCTTATTTGCTTCCTCCATAAATCTTATTTCCTCTCTGTTTCATTCTCTTTCCTTTTTCTATCCATATTCTGAATTTCAACATCCAGTTTTATTACAAATGTCTCCAAGTCCTTGACTTTTTGCTTCAGTTTTCTAAGAGCCACTCCTCCGCCTCCTACATCCCCTGGAGATCCTCTACCACCCCTCCCCCAATCATTGGATGAGGGTTAGGGACAGAGATGGCTTCATTCTGATGCTTTGCCTTTCACAGAATATATAGAGAAATAGAAAAGAGAAAAAAGTTTCTATTTAACCTTCACACAGAATTTCTATATCTTCATATGAGTACTATTTAGTTACTCACATAATCTCCATTCTGGTAACACACCTCCTAACTTAAAATTTGACTTGGTATTTAGAGAAGAAAATATACAAAAACAAAAGCCCACTTGAAGGAAAATTAGAATTTGTATCTTAGGAGACACCCGCCTGTTTCTACGATATTTCCTTCTTAACTGCTAAACTGGTCATTTTAGAAGAAAAATATATTAATCAAATTCTAGCCAAGGTATGCTACCACTACATCAGACCTTAAATCTAACTCTATATACACAATAAAAATTAATAAAAGAAAACAGAACAAAAAGAAAAAAATAAGACAACTGTGCTACTTGGCAACCTAATCAGTGCTCTTGACAGATGTATTTTTCGTAATTATTTATTTATTCAATTTCTTATTATAACAAACTGACTAAGAAGTTAATCTACATGGGAAGGAAATTGATTTCAACAATATATGGAACCACAGGATCAGGTAATACGGCTGTAAGAGCATTCCCCAATTTACACAAAAAATTAGGTGTGTGTGTGTGTGTGTGTGTGTGTGTGTGTGTGTGTGTGTGTGTGTGTGTGTGTGTGATTACCTAATTGTGATTACCTAATTGTGTTTACGGGAAAGAGCCCAAAGCTCGTATCTTCCCGTCTCCTGATCGGTTCCATTTTAGACTTAGTGATACTTATCATACCTGTCCATAAAACTATGCATTGAGATAGCATTAACTACCTCCTCGCTTAGCGAATTCCAATTATCAACTACTCTTACACTGAAAAAGTATTTCCTTACATCCTGCATGAAGTCTTCTTACGAAGCTTCAAACTATGACCTCTAGTTCTAGAGCCATGTGTGTGTGTGTGTGTGTGTGTGTGTGTGTGTGTGTGTGCGTGCGCGCGCGCGAGTGAGTGTGTGTCGTAAGGGATTCTCTCGTCCAGCATTTTAAAGTTAATGCCTTCGCTCTCTTGAACACGATCCAATTTTCTGCCTTTGTGAAGACATGGAATATGGGAATAAGCGTAAATGGGATTGTGGTGGAGCTAGTTTCGACAATATTCGCTCTTTTAGTGGCTGTGCATTAGAGTGTGCGCTTACGTATGTAACAATATATGTATGTATGTATGTATGTATGTATGTATGTATGTATGTATGTATGTATGTATGTATGTATGTATGTATGTAT
>JAXCGZ010002738.1:20000-32500 GCA_037179515.1 Halocaridina rubra
TACGTAATAAGTAAGAAATAATTTATCTGATTATATATCTATAATATCATTAAAATATAAAACATCGATCATATGTTTAAACAAAAGGGCTGAAAATAGTTTGATATAATAATGTTCCAAGATCAAGTTCTTTATTCATATATATGTTTAAACATGTTGGGGTTTATATTCCCCTGCTCTAACCTGTCTGGGCCAAGCCACCATAATGGGGATTAATAGTGACACATAAAATGATATATATATATATATATATATATATATATATATATATATATATATATATATATATATATATATATATATATATATATATATATATATAGTACAAAGAATAAGAGTTGGGCTCACATTCGACTCCTTAAATTGGTTCAGTCCCCCTCCTCACACAAATTCTTAGGATGTTGCCAGTAATGTCAAGAATGGGTAGAATTGTATTGAAGTGCATAAAAAGATATTCAGCAGAAAGAGAGCATAGATTTAGAAGTGAGACATGCAGTGTTAGGGCGGAAGAAGGTTA
Organism: Halocaridina rubra; assembly: GCA_037179515.1. Taxonomy (NCBI): domain Eukaryota; kingdom Metazoa; phylum Arthropoda; class Malacostraca; order Decapoda; family Atyidae; genus Halocaridina; species Halocaridina rubra. The sequence continues at coordinate 20,518 of JAXCGZ010002738.1, forward strand.
AAAGTAAGATCCAAGAGGGATATGTCTTAGGGATACTTCTGTTTTTAATTTAGAAGTAAGACATGCAGTTTTAGGGTGGATGAAGATTATCAGTGGGATCCAACAGGGATATGTTTTAGGGATACTTCTGTTCATAATATATGTAAATAATCTGTTATAGATGTAAATACAGATAAAAAAAAGTGATAATGAACTTAAGAAAACCCTTAATAGTCTATAAGTGGACAGATAAGTGGCTAATGAGGCAATGAAGCTTCAAAATGTAAACAGTGAGAATGGACAAGCGTGCAAGATCTCCATTGAGGCAATTAGTAGCATAAGTGGCACTTAAAAGAATATGTGAGTGAGAGATGCAGGAGTCATTCTGTCTCTAGTTAAGAATTTAAAAGACATTGCAAAGGCAGCACAAGCATATTTTAGAAAACACAGAGGGAGACATCAGACATAGGAACAAAGCTGTCTCTTGAAGTATTCATATGCATTATGTGACGGTTCACATATGGAAATATATATTTAAAAGATGGAAAATGCTCAAAGACGTGTCACATGGTTATTGATGGTTTTATACAAAACCTGGATTATTAAGGAAAGCCTCAAAAAGAAAGAATTACCATCATTTGAATCCAGAAAAAATGGATAGAATACGTTAACAATATTTAAATTCCGTAAAAAAGGAAGACAGATGAATTAGGGGATTTGTGAGCATAAGAATTCATTCCTGTGAGTACACTTAAGTATATTCACACACATACAAGGGCAGCTACGAGCATGAGACTGTTTCCTGGAAAAGAAACACGCCCGCATGCATGGACATACACACACATACGAGTATATTACTTTAGTAATATACATAATTTTTTTTTTCATTATAAAAATAAAAAATTCCTTTCTAATTTTTGCTCCCATATTAGAACTCCACTGATGCCTTGCATTGATCCTGCAAAAAAATAATTTCCAAAGGAATTACTGGCGGATTCATCATGTGAAAATTAATACAAGGAAATCAATCAATCAGTAATTCAAGAATATAATTATAGCCCCTTGAATTCCAAAAGGATTCCAAGGAAGACTCTATTAAAACGTAAGGTGAATTAATGAGGTTTTAAAATTTGTATATAAAATACAATGAACGTCTCTACAGTATTTTCTAATGGTCGAAGTTTAAATAATAATAATAATATTAATAATAATAATAATAATAATAATAATAATAATAATAATAATAATAATAATAATAATAATAATAATAATAATAATAATAATAATAATAATATTAATAATAATAATATTAATAATAATAATAATAATAATAATAATAATAATAGTAATAATAATAATAATAATATTGATAATAATAATAATAATAATAATAATAATAATAATAATAATAATTATTATTATTATTATTATTATTATTATTATTATTATTATTATTATTATTATTATTATTATTAGTTTTATTACTATTATTATTATTATTATTATTATTAATTTTATAATTATTATTATTAATATCATTATTTTTATTATTATTATTATTATTATTATTATTATTATTATTATTATTATTATTATTATTATTATTATTATTATTATTATTATTATTATTATTATTATTATTATTATTATTATTATTATTATTATTAGTGTCATTAAAAACTCGACCTTTAGAAAATACTGTAGAGACGTTCATTGCATTTTATATACACAATTTTAAATATGACCAAATTAGCAGAACGTGGCTCTCCTTTCCTAAGGCTTAAAGTAATTTCTCTTAAAATGAAATTCCATATTAGGAGAACCCTCAAGTTTAAATATTGTATTGAATGTATAAGGCATTCAGTCGTGATACAAGTCGTCATTGGCTGAAGTCCCATGAAAATCTGGAACAAGACTCGCTTGTGGAGTTGATTCTTCCAGACACTTATTAAAGCAGCCTGGAGTTACGTGGCTCTAGGCTACTGCAATATTGATTATGGCATAAAGAATATTGTGGATTTTGCATTTAGACACGTTATATTCAAGCAATTCTATGGAGGGTTTTCTGATTTTCTTTCTACAAGGTAGATTACTATTATATTCAAAAGGTGCTAATTTTCTTCTTCTGTATCAGCTATTTATTTTGTATGAGGTAGCTGTTTCTCATTAACCTCCTCTACTTTTCTTGAGATTACCCATCTCTTCTTCACTCTAGTCTATTTCTTTTATGTCAAAAATACTAACATGATATACTTGTACATATAGACGGCTTTAGAAGTTCAATATTCTGCAAACTCACGGCTTCAGAAGTTCAGTATTCTGCAAACTGAAGCAGAATTAAAATTCTGCACAAGAATGCAGAATCAGAATTCTGCATACTCATGCAGAATTCGTATTCTTCTTTACTTGTGCAGAATTAATTCTGGTATTAAGTCATCGTGTCTGCAATACCCAAGCACCGGATTGTTCATTTACATTTTAAGTGTCTTTTCCACAGCATCACAGCTGAAGTTCTTTTGGCACTGCATGGGGGCAAACTGCCTTTTACTGCCTTTTTATAACAATCTTTCACGGAAGAGCAAATGAGAAATTTGTGCAGCTAGCTTTGAAGCGATAATATAATATTGTTAAACCAAAAATCTTTCTCCTTTATAGCATAATTATTATAAAAGCAATTATTTTAAAACGAAATCATTATAAAACAAATGGATTTCCAATCATATACTACGACAGACAGGTCTATACAAAGAAATATGTTAACTTGGCATCTCTAATAAATAAGACGGAAACACAATTTGTGTACCAGTAGTTACTCCCAGACAAAATATTAATAAAATATATATATATATATATATATATATATATATATATATATATATATGTATATATATATATATATATATATATATATATATATATATATATATATATATATATATATATATATATATATATATATATATATATATATATATATATATATATATATATATATATATATATATATATATATATATATATATATATATATATATATATATATATATATATATATATATATATATGTATATATATATATATATATATATATATATATATATATATATATATATATATATATATATATATATATATATATATATATATATATATATATATATATATATATATATATATATATATATATATATATATATATATATATATATTAGAAGGACTAGAAAATGTCCCTCCAGTAGAAGGACCATTAGCAAACATCAGTGAAAGTGAAGTAGAAAATGCTATAAAGAAAGGAAAATCAAATACAGCTGCAGGAAAGTCAGAGGTAACAATAGAAATGATCAAAGCTTTGGGAAATTTTGGAAAAGAGTGGGTGCATACACTGTTGGATAAGATCTGGGATGTAGAGGACATGCCAATGGACTGGAATGATAGTTGGATGATTAAAATATATAAACAGAAAGGAGACGTGTTAGATTGTGGGAACTACAGGGGAATAAAGCTTTTGGAGTATGTATTTAAGATATTAGAAAGATTAGTAGATGGAAGGTTGAGGATCTTGATAGATATGCGTGAACAGAAGTTTGACTTTATGAAAGGAAAGAGCACAGTGGATGCAATTTTTATAGTACGTCAAATCCAAGAAAAGTATTTAGAAGGAAACAGAAAAGTTTACATGTGTTTTGTGGATCTTGAAAAGGCGAATGATAGGGTACCGAGTAGAGTGGTGTATTGGTGTTTGAGAAAGAAAGGAGTACTAGACAAGTTAGTAAGAATAGTGAAGATGATGTATGAGGGTGCAGGAACCACCGTACAGACAAAGTACTGGGAGACTGAGGCATTCCCTGTGGAGGTCGGCCTCCATCAGGGATCAGCTCTGAGTCCGTTCTTGTTCCTCGTTGTTAGCGACACTTTGACAAGAGAGTTAAGAAATAATGAAGAGCTGTTGGAACTGATGTTTGCCGATGATTTAGTCATTATAGCAGACACAGAAGATACTGCAAGAAAGGTTTTTAGCATGGAAAAGGGCCCTCGAAAAGAAAGGGTTGAAAGTAAACCCAGGAAAGACAGAGCTAATAGTTAGTAGTAAAGGAGGTCAGGAGGAGGCAAACCTCCAAATGGAAGATGGTACAGTGCTATTTCAGAGCAGTGAGTTTAACTACTTGGGATCAGTATTAACAGAGGAGGGAGGTTACGGAGAAAGCAGTGAGACGGAGAGTGAGGGAAGCATGGCGAAAATGGAAAGAAGTGACTGGAGTTATCTTAGACAAGAAAAAGCCGTTAAAACTCAGAATGAAGATATACAAGACAGTGGTCAGGCCTGTGCTGCTATATGGGGCAGAAGCTTGGTCACTTAGGAGGAGAAAGGAGGGAATGTTGGAGAGAACAGAAATGAGGATGGTTAGATGGATTACTGGAATATTACTGGAGAGGAGGGAGAGTCGAGATATAAGAAGAATGTGTAGAATTTGTAATGTCATAGAGAAGGCTAGGGAAGCTCATCTGAGATACTATGGCCACGTAGTAAGAAGAGGGGAGGAGGGACCAATCAGGAGAGCTAAGAATATGCCAGTGATAGAGAGAAGGAGTGTGGGGCGAGAGCGGATCAGATGGATGGACGTGGTGGGGAGGGATATGGTTGAAGGTGGATTGGAGGAGGGAGATGCAAGGGATAGTAACAAGTGAAGGGAGTTGACTCGTGCTGCCGACCCTGCTATTCAGTGGGATTAATAAATTCGAAGGAAGAAGATATATATATATATATATATATATATATATATATATATATATATATATATATATATATATATATATATATACATATATATATATATATATATATATATATATATATATATATATATATATATATATATATATATATATATATCTTCTTCCTTCGACTTTATATATATATATATATATATATATATATATATATATATATATATATATATATATATATATATATATATATATATATATATATATATATATATGAATATATATGTATATATATATATATATATATATATATATATATATATATATATATATATATATATATATATATAGAGAGAGAGAGAGAGAGAGAGAGAGAGAGAGAGAGAGAGAGAGAGAGAGAGAGAGAGAGAGAGAGAGAGAGAGAGAGAGAGAGAGACCGGGACAGGCAAAAAAAAAATTGCTCCAATCAGGCCTGAGCACCAAGAAAGCAATGAGACGTAGAAAAAGCAGAAAGTCATGGATAAGACAGAAACAAGGAAATGATGCTTAATAGGAAAAGAAAGGGATGAAAGAATAATCAAAGTAGTAAGGACCTAGAAATATGGCAGGATTAGGCTCTGAGACTAATCCGCATTTGACAGAAGGAGGAAGAGAGTTCCAGAGTCTGGAGGTGGATGGGAAGAAGCAGTCACTGCATCGACCAAACCGCAAGTTCTATCATTAAACCGCAGAATGAATGTGAAGAAAGATATTTTAATGAGCTAAAAATGCCATTAATGCCTGACCCTGTAAACTCAACAGGTCATGTGAGTACACCACTAGATATATGGGGTCAAAGAATACTTTTTAAGCTTCGGTTTTTCCTTAAGGACAAAGAGGCTCATCCAGTATATAAGTTCCACTCCTGAGAGAGAATTACAAAACTAAGGAACTATTACTAAGATGCTTTACTGACAATCTCTCTCTCTCTCTCTCTCTCTCTCTCTCTCTCTCTCTCTCTCTCTCTCTCTCTCTCTCTCTCTCTCTCTCTCTCTCTCGTCTCTCTCTCTCTCACTCTCTCTCTCTCTCTCTCTCTCTCTCTCTCTCTCTCTCTCTCTGTAAATAAATAAATAAAGAAAGAAATAAACAAATAAAATCAAAATATAACAAATAATTAAAATAAATACACAAATAAAAATAAATTATAAAACAAATAAATACATATATAATAAATCAGTATATACATATCTACAAATAAGTAAATACATACATACGTATGAGTACATATACATATAAAAATAAACAAATCAATATAATAAATAGATGTAATGTAGCCTCTTAAGACCAAAGTTTCTTCCTTGCCTTATATTGTTTCCGCCTGACCAACTGACTCGAGATAAATTTCTCTTTGGGGTTCCACCCAAAATTCCTTCAACCTCCTCAAATATCTGTTGTCTCGGATAAGGGCCATGCTGCAGCCACAATATTATGGGCATTTTTATATTATTATTCCAAACCATATATATATATATATATATATATATATTATATATATATATATATATAATATATATATATATATATATATAAGAGAGAGAGAGAGAGAGAGAGAGAGAGAGAGAGAGGAGAGAGAGAGAGAGAGGATGAGAGAGAGAGAGAGAGAGAGAGAGAGAGAGAGAGAGAGAGAGAGAGAGAGAGAGAGAGAGGAAAAATTTTGTTGTTGAAAGAGCTGAAGGACAAAATGTAGTGTCATTATGAAATCCTGAATTCAGTGAATAGTCGAACGACAATGATCAAGAGATCTAATCGTTTACTCGCTTGGCATGTGAACTTGACAGTAGTTATAGCACCAGGTACGGTACTGACCTTCCCTAAATCATCCCAAAAGAGTTTCTGGGGCAAAAAACCTTGGCACTGATTTACTGAGATATGATGGTTAATATTAATGAAATTATTCACATGTGCCTTGGAATAATTATAATAATTCCATTAGTTGCACTGTTTAAAATAATTCAAGATGATGTGGAGTTCAAATTCCATGTGCTCAGTTAAGACATTTATTTTAAGTGAATCATCCAGAGAGCGATTAACCTTCCTACCATATCATTAACGAAGTAATTAAAGATGTAATTAGGGAGCATATACCTGCAGTCTGATACTCGTATTGAAGAAAATATCGTCATTTGTGGTATTCAATGCTAAATATTGACATGGACTGGTAAGAAATTTTCAATGATTATTTAATATGCGTGTGTGTGTGTGGTATGTGTGTGCGTTTGTGTGTGTGTGTGTGCGTTTGTGTGTGTGTGTGTGTGTGTGTGTGCATACACACTATAGTGAATACTCTTAACTTTTATTAATGTTCAAACATAAACGTGCTTGTATCAAGCAAACGTGTTTAGTATATTTGTTATAACATGAAATTATTTTGCATGATTAAATCACAATATCTATTTATTAATTTATATCCATTGTGTGGTTACTAATACAAATATGCATATATATATATATATATATATATATATATATATATATATATATATATATATATATATATATATATATATATATATATATATATATATATATATATATATATATATATATATATATATTTAAGCTTCAAGGGAAATTAACTAATATGTAAGATACCGTTAACTACACAACGCTCATAAAGCAGTTACTAAACTATTTAGTTAGAACTGCTGCGCATTACCATATTTGTTTATAGCTTCATGGAAATTAGGCCTGAGATTGTGTTTATTCTATATAATCGTAGCAATTAAGCAAATTCATAACCTATCCAATAATTGCTTAAAGATTCGTGGATATTTATTGAGTCAGTATATATATATATATATATATATATATATATATATATATATATATATATATATATATATATATATATATATATATATATATATATATATATATATATATATATATATATATATAATCACGTCAGCTCAACTCAGTACAGGTCCCAAGCCCAGATCAATAGAAAAACTCTGCTCGAGATAGGCTTATGGCGGTTAAACGCTGCCCCAAAATCAACTATAATATCTAAGAGGCTGGCAAGAAACAGCGTATGAACAAGGAAGAGCATCCCATCATAAATCTTTGAAGCCAGAACCAACACTAACATACAAGAGGCTAACGAGAACCAGCGACCCCACATGAATATAGGAAAAGCTGCAGTTTAAGAGGATGAGTAATCTGTTGTTTGTACCTTTACGTCATATCACTAATTAAACATTACCTGTGTTATCTTTTTCTCATGTAATAAATCTCGTTTGCCATTATTTCTATAGCGAGAGCGTCAGTAAATGGGTGGAGAGAGAGAGAGAGAGAGAGAGAGAGAGAGAGAGAGAGAGAGAGAGAGAGAGAGAGAGAGAGAGAGAGAGAGAGAGAGAGAGAGAGAGAGAGAGAGAGAGAGAGAGAGGTAAAACATTATAAAGCGCCTCCAAAACAATGAATATAAACGAGGTAGTGTAATTATGCGAGGAAAATTTACATGGAGAAGAGTTGCTGGCGAAGGTGAGGGAGAGGTGAGGATAACCTGAATTAAAAAAGAAAGTTATATACAATGAAATTAACTGAATATATAAATAAGAAAAGTTGCAGGTTATGGTGAGAGAGAGGTACGGACAACTTTAAGATGAAAAAGATAAAAAGTAATATATATATATATATATATATATATATATATATATATATATATATATATATATATATATATATATATATATATATATATATATATATATATATATATATATATATATATATATATATATATATATATATATATATATATATATTCAAATGGGAGAGTTACTAATGAGGGATATTTTTTAAAGCTAAATTTCAAAAGCATTTTCTTTTTTCTTTTTTAAACTACTAACCCCTAATATATATAGAAAATCAGTCAGCGTTTCAACTACTCTGTTCCTTCTCTTCAAGAATGATCTCCAGTCCCTATCCTCTCTTCTCAACGCCTTTGCCGACAATTCTACTTTTAGTGTATCCTTTGCTTTCTACTTACCACCTTCGTCTGCTGCTCGAAATCAGTCTTGTATTACTATTTCTTTCCTCAACATCAATTTACAGAGAGTATCTGAGTAGGGTACCCAAATTTTAGTAAAATTTAATGCCTTTAGGACCCAGTACCTGTTTCTGGCTACATATTTATTTTCTCCTCCTGATGATCTTCTTGTTTACGAAAACAACGACATTTATCCTCGCAGTTCTGTTAATACATTGGGAATTCATATGTCCTCTAAATTGTCTTGGAGGAGTCACATAGTTCAAATTACTAAAGCTTCATATAAGAAATTGGAGATCTAGTTTTGTTATCATCATTTTCCTCATTTCAATTACTGAAAATCTTTAAAAGGTTTTAGCTCCCCTGCTTCTATTATTGCTCTCACATTAGTGGTGCTTCTTCTAAGCTTTATCTCCTTGGTTGGATTGAATCCAAGGATATCAAACTCATCAATGATCATCTTTCTCTCTCTTATCGACACTCCTTCCATTACTGTTTTGATTAGTTGGCGAGTTGCATTCCTCTCCAGACGCAAAGTCACGTAACACACACCAAACAGCCTAGTCGCCAAGGTACTGTGTGGGTATTAGTAATTCGTCCTTTGGTCAGTGCAGTGACTGCTTTCCTTCTACCACCAGACTCTGGAACTCTTCATGCTTCTGTCTTCCTTGAATCTTATAACATTTCTTCTTTCAAAAAGCTAATCTATCTTCATCTCAGGGCCTAATCCTGCCATATTTCTAGGTTTTCATTACTTTGACTATTCATTCAACCTGTCTTTTGTTATTGTTTATCATTCACTTTTTCTGAAATGTTCTTAAGCTGTTGGTTTTTCGTCTTAAACGTTTGTTTCCTTGGTGCCCAGATCTGATAAGGGCAGTTTTATTTACCCGACCCTTTGTCGCGATAAAAAAAAAATGCATTTAAAATAAAAAGAACTGAATACAACAATGCCTCAAGAAGCAATTACCCATGTATATAAATAATGCTACATTTTCACGATTAATACCCTACAATATTTTAAATAAGTTCATTCTCAAAAGTACTCTACAACTTTCTCAATAAATTCAGTAAAAAATAAGAAAAATTAATATACTCTTCTATGCACTCCTTTGACGACGCACGGCCTTCCATCACTTTAATGGTGAAGGCTCTTGTCCCATCTATTAAATTGAGGGTTATATAGCATACATGATCCATGATTACCCAACGATGCAGCAATATCCTTAGAATGGCCCTGGTACTTTCATCTTCATAGGGTTTTATATCGACAAGGGGTCAAAGGTCAAATGGTCCCTCAGTCTGGGAAATTGAACCTCATAATACTTTGTCAACCCACGGATCATATGGTCCCTCTTATTATTTTATGAGAAATCAAACCTCATAATAGTTCGTGAAGAGGTTAAAATTCATATGCATATTTTGTTATTTTGTGATCGAACCTCATAATACTTTCTTAAGTGGTCAAAGTTTATAGGTTTCTCTTGGTATTTGGCATAGTCAAACCTCATAATACAGTAGTTTGAAAGAAGGAAAATCATATGGTAATGTTTTTTCCTTTTTTTTTTCTTTGGTAACAAAACCTCAATATATTTTGCCAAGAGGTTAAAGATCTTATGCTTACCTTGTTATTTCATGTGATATATAAAACAATAATTGTAAGTATAGAGGTCAGGGTCAAATGCTCCTCTATGATTCTGTGAACTCGAACAGTTTAGCATGAGGTCAAAATTCAAATAGCTCCACTTGTTACTTAAGTGAAGGTGAACTTCATTGTACTATATCAACAAAGTAAATGTAAATATAATGTTCCTGTCATCTTATGAGCTTGCACCACTTAGTATGTAAAAATGTCAACTCCCTCAGTCATTGTTATGAAATTGCATGGATATAATTTCATGTGTAATTAAGCCTCATAGCAGTTTGTCAAGGGGTCATGGGGTCATAGGAACTCTCCTGTTATTTTATTTGAAACCATAATTCATATTATTTCAAGAGATCAAAGGTAAAGTTCTTCTTTTTTCATTTCGTGTGAAAAAACCCTGATAGTATGTAAAAAAAATTATTAGTCAAGTGCAATCTCTGTCATTCCATGTATAACTGAACCTCATAACATGATAAAAAAACGTCAAAAATTCAAAGCCTCCTTTGTAATTTTATATGAAAAATCCTAATAGTATGTCGGAACGTCGTTGGTCGAATGCCCCTCTGTCATTTTATGTGAAATTAATCCTAATTACATAATGTCAATAAATCTTAGTTTATAAGGTCCTTTTGTCACCTTAAGTGATCGCATCACATAGTATAGCAAAAAGTAATGTCAAATGCTTTTCTATCATTTCACGTGTAAAGAATATTATAAATGACAATATGTCTCGAAGTGAAAGGTCATAAGGTATGTAAAGAGGCCGTGATCTTGTGCTCCTCCTGTAGATAATGCAAAATCAAGCATCATGCAAGTCTGTCAACAGTATTATGCTCCTTTATCATTCTATGCGAAATTAAACCTCATAATGGTTTGTCGAAAGGCCATAGAGCACAAGCTACTATGTAACTTCCTAACAGTATGTCAAAAAGCCAAAGGACAATAAGGTCCTATGTAATTTTCGAAATTGTACCACATAAAATGTCATGAAGTCAAAGGTCAACTGCTACCTAACCATCTAATTTGATCTTATACATGGTATGTTAAAAGGTTAAGTCATTTTGGGTGATCAAACCTCTGTGCAGAGGTCAGAGGTAAATGGTGATCTGTCCTCTTATTATACATCAGCTTCATTGTATGTAAAGAACTTTTCTGAGACCAACCACATTCTATATTAATAAGACAAAGAGCTCAAAGGTTTATCCGTCAGCTTAAAAGATCTACTCCAATATTATGTCAGAAGGTTGTCTGGCATCTTATGGAATCTAACCTCATGCTATGTCAACAAATCACGATCTCAAACCAAGCAGAGGTCAATAGCTCAAGCAGTATTTTATCATCCTTTACAAAATTGAAAATCACGTTATGCCAAGAGGTCAAAGGTCAAAGGTGCCTCAGATAACTTATGCGAAATTAAACCTCATACTATGGCAAGAAGCCAAAGGCAAAATGTTCAACTGGTATGTGTTATGAATTCAAAATATGTCAAATGGTCTGAAAGTAAATGGTACTATGTCATTAAAAGTGAATGGGCCTCCTACTGTGTCAATAAATCAAAATGTCAAGCAGTCCCAATAAATCAATTGTGACACTGAATCTCATAAGGC
>JAXCGZ010002739.1:0-15000 GCA_037179515.1 Halocaridina rubra
AGAGAGAGAGAGAGGAGAGAGAGAGAGAGAGAGAGAATATTATTTGGACACATTATCATATAGAAGAAAGAATGCAATGAGAAAGTTTTGAGTTGCTTTTTATTTAAAAGCCTCTCTCTCTCTCTCTCTCTCTCTCTCTCTCTCTCTCTCTCTCTCTCTCTCTCTCTCTCTCTCTCTCTTCTCTCTCTCTCTCTCTCTCTCTCTCTCTCTCTCTCTCTCTCTCTCTCTCTCAAATGACCGTTGGAACATTGCAGGGCACGGTAGAATATCAACAATAAACGTGTTGTGTTTGTGGCTATTTCCAACTTCCTTTTTCTTCTTCTTTAATGAGGATATGAGAGATCAACAACACTCTTTGAGAGCAGTCAACAAGGCAACAGAACAACGTCTGTTGTTGTTGACTAGACACTGCTAAATGGAAAAGGAATAAAGAATGCAAAAGAATAGGACAGTGTTTGTTGTCTATGAGTAGGAGACTCATGAAGTTATTTCCCGGATTCAGATATTTTGAGATAACTTGCTAACTTTGTTGTTGAGTTGTGGACTAGAACTGGTAATTGGAAAGGAAAAGGATGCATTAATATATGAAGTTTTCTCCCAGATTCATATGTAATACTTCATAACCTTTAATAACAGTTGACGGGGACCAAAGGGATTTCGCGCACATGCTCAGTTCTGTAACCTGGGACAGGTGGGTGTAATGAAAGGCTAGTGTTTGTTGTCTTTGAGTAGGAGACTCATGAAGTTATTTCCCGGATTCAGATATTTGTAGATAACTTGCTAACTTTTCTGTTGAGTTGTGGACTAGAACTGGTAATTGGAAAGGAAAAAGATGCATTAAGTTTTGGTAATATATGAAGTTATCTCCCAGATTCAGATATAATACTTCATAACCTTTAAAAATAGTTGACGGGGGCCAAAGGGATTTCGCTCCACATGCTTAGTTCTGTAACCTGGGACAGGTGGGTGTGATGGGGTTTTCCGTGAGATAAAATGATGTGGGTAAACCATCTACGAGTGTCGGGCTTCACGGTAAAAGACCCTTGCCCACTTAAACTGTGGTTGACTCAAGATGTGTAGCGCGGCGGAATTGTGGTAACCCTTTATCCCCAAGGAGCTAAGAGGAGTGATTAGGATCAATTGACTTGTGGTGAATATGTGTGCATTGACTCAGCCACCTCATACACAAGGGGGATTGAGCAAGTATATATAGGTTGGGATTTATATTGACGTGAGTTTGTTAAATACAAGTAAGAACACCACGCCAATTCGTTGCTTCTCAAGTTATAATGAAAAACCAGTTTCATTAAACGAGGCAAGAGGAGAGTCTCTCTCTCTCTCTCTCCTCTCTCTCTCCTCTCTCTCTCTCTCTCTCTCTCTCTCTCTCTCTCTCTCTCTCCTCTCTCTCTCTCTCTCTCTTTGCAGGGTCATGCAGAACGGAACATGGTTAGTACAGGTTCTACTGCAGGTCGAAGGTTGAATAACATTGTACTGTACTCTTGGGTTTTATGTTTCAGGTTTCTCTCTCTCTTCTCTCTCTCTCTCTCTCTCTCTCCTCTCTCTCTCTCTCTCTCTCTCTCTCTCTCTCTCTCTCTCTCTCTCTCTCTCTCTCTCCCTCTCTCTCTCTCTCTCTCTCTCTCTCTCTCTCTCTCTCTCTCTTAAATATAATTTTAACATTAATCAAGATGCTTTATTGAAAGCATAGTTATTAATAGCATGAATATAGAAGTATAACTGAAAGCAGCAGCGGCAGTAGTAGTAGTAGTAGTAGTAGAAGAAGTAGCAGCAGCAACAGTAATATCAGTAATGTTATAGATGCCATCAGGAGAGGATAATAAAGGACAAAATTGCAAAAAGTCATCGTGTTACGATACAAATTAGAAACCTTAACCTTTATTAATGAATGAAAATTGTAATGATTGGAAAGTTCTCAAGGAACCTCCCTTGCCAATATACGAAATGGATATCATGTAATTATAATCGAAAATAACAGGTACCATAAAACTAATTGTATTCTAGCATGTACTTGAACAGCCTTCTAGTGGTGTATTTTAATACAGAATGAATGAGCTACCACAGCTCTATGCTGGTCCCAAAGTGTGATAAATTTGAGAAATTGTATCAGGAACGGTATCCAGCCGTATTACTCTGGATAAAGAGCAGCCCTATATGAACATGAGAAAACTGTTAATAATGAAGAAGATATATTAGTTTTATGGTTACTGGCATTGCTTAGCGTTCGCTTGCATTTGTTTTTACACTAGAGAGCACATTGCAGGCTTCAGTTAGTACACTGCAAATTTCGAGTAGTAATTAGGTGTTGTGTTGGTAATTATGTAAATCTAGGGTCAAGAAATGCGGATATGGTGGGTATCTGGATGAGGGAGGGAGGAGGTGGGTAAGAAGGTGGAGAAATTGCCAAAAGGCCAAACAACACAGGTCGACATTGACCATCGCTGCACAAGACCAACCTCCCAGAATCTCGACTGTACTACCCGTGACCCGCTTTTTACTCTCTCTTTTCTCTCTCTCTCTTTTGCCCTTAGGTCAGATGATCTCTCTCTCTCTCTCTCTCTCTCTCTCTCTCTCTCTCTCTCTCTCTCTCTCTCTCTCTCCTTAATATAGTTTTGCTGACATATCTTTAGACATATGTTACTGAGATATCATCATCACCTTATTCTTATTCTTCTTCTTCATTCATTCATTCATTTCTTCCTCTTCTCTTTCTTCTTCCATTCACATTCCATTCTTCTTGTCTTCTTTATCTTCTTTTTTTCATTCATTCATTTCTTCCTCTTCCCCTTCTTCTCTCATTCACTACCCATTCTTCGTCTTCTTCATTCCTTCATTCATTCATTTCTTTCTCCTCTCCTCCCTTTTACATCCCATTTCTTCTTCTTCGTCTTCTTCTTCTTCTTCTTCTTCTTCTTCTTCTTCTTCTTCTTCTTCTTCTTCTTCTTCTTCTGCTTCTTCTCATTCTAATTCTGCTCTCAACCATTCAAATTCCCGTTGAAGGTTAATAATAAAGAATATTTTTATTGAAAGGTTTCTTTACACGCTTAAATGACTTCGCAAAAATCCGGAGTCTCAGTTTGCCACATATACACTACTCTTACTGTCAATTCCGTATAGTTCTTGCATGTACAATCACTCCCAAAAATCGGGGGAGTATTTCACGAACCCATACAAGCCTTAGGCGGTGCATCTGAAACAACTCTGATATTTGAATTTCGTTTTATGAAACAAAAAGCCATATTATTTTTTTTCTTCAACTAAAGTAAAAAGAAATATATGAATTTTCTCTTTGATTTTCTTTATAATAAGTACTTTATTTTCATATAGTTTCATATATTAATTATTGATTAGTTATTTACATAGACTATAAAAAAATATGTTTTTGCAAATTAATTTTTAGTGTCTAGTATGTTGTTCCGATTTTACGTCACGGACTCCCTTTTCTACCAAGGGCTAGGACGGTTGCCTTCTTGCGAAGGCCATGATTTGGCAGATGTAATCCTTGCCCTGAGTGCATACCCTTGCTAACCTCAGACCGTGACGGGGTGCGAACCCTCGGCCTGACGCCTCAGAGTCGCGGACGCTACCGCTTGAGCCACGGTGTATAGTATATCATTTATATATTATTTTTTATTTATTGTTTCTAACCACGTTGAATTTTTAATATACAGAAAATATGAAATAACAATTAAAAAAGTAAAGTAATTTTACATATACATTCAAGGGGAGCCGCAGTAACTTAGTGGCAGAGCACGCGAGTCGGAAAGTGACAAGCCTGATTAACGCGGGTTCGATCCCACACGGGCCATTAGGAATAACATCCAACCTTAATCCCCCAACACCAGTATTTTTGTGTCCACCCCTTTTTGAATGGGGACTAAGTGTAACACAAAAAAATAAAAATAAATAAAAAACACATATATTGAAGTCCTTTTCTGGCTGTTTGCTTCTCGTGGTGGGCATTGAATGGTATGTACAGTATATGCTCAGCTTGCTAGAGGTTAGTAATTGTTTTTCTATGAAGCTGTTTAGCAAGGTGTATGTGTGTTTATCTCTCTGTAATAACTCTTAATGTAAAATACATTTCACAATGTATGAATATTTGTGTGTGTGGGTGTCTGTCTGTTTGTTTGTATATATGTATGTTTTGTGCAAATATGTCAGTATATATTCTTTGCTTATGTATGCATGTATTAATCTGCCTATTTGACTCTATCGATCTATTCTTCAACTATCTGTCTACCCCTCTGTACAAACCATTAATATACATATTTACTTAGTTAACTATGCCTGTACTTATATATGTATGTGTCTGTATATATGTATATATATTTGCATGTATGTATGTGATTTTACTTACTTGTATACTTGCTGACTTAACTGTTTATTTAACTGTTTCTCTCTCTCTCTTACCTATCTATCCATTTATCTATTTATATACAAAGCTCTATCTATCTATCTATATAAAAACTAAACTATCTATCTGTCCCTCATGTTATCTATTTATTTATCTATCTGCATATCTGAATGTAATGTCACCCTGTAAATGGGAGTGCCATAAGGTTCAACAGAGGTCAAAGCACAAGACGTGGTTTGAATAGAAATTGAATGCAAATTGAATGTAGATCATTACCCTTCAATGCCAGGAAGTTACATTCAGATTAAATTCAATTTTAAGGTACCAGCGAGTGATAACTCGTAGAAACTTTTTATTATTTTCTCTGGAAAAGGGGTTTATATGTAATTATATATAATGTGTTTATTGTGTGAACCCTCTTTTGCGCAATGTGAGTGATATATTGATTCATATATATGCCTTGTCCTTAACTTTTTTCTTTTCCTTCGTCTTGGTTGTTTTCTTGTGCACGGGTCTTTATTGATGAGGGCAGTTTTTGCCTGTCCCGGTGTCACACTCATATAAAAAGATAGATAGATAGGATCAGCGGGCAGTTTTTGCCTGCCCCGGTGCCACACAAAAAAAAATAGATAGATAGATAGGATCAGCGGACAGTTTTTGCCTGCCCCGGTGTCACACTCATAAAAAAAAAAGATAGATATGATCAGCTGGAGATATCGCACCTCTGCTTAGCTTTAGCTGAAGTTTCCCCACTTATAATAACTTAGCTTTACTGAGCCTAATATATCCTTATGTAATATTGCAATTTTATAACTTCTGTTTGACCTTCAGTGGTCCAGTCTATTAAGCCATAAGTACATTGATGAATTGCTTGTGCAGTAGGCTTGAATTCTGGTTAGGATCGGATATATTTTTAGTAGTCACCGTAGCTCAAGCGGTAGCGTCCGCGACTTTGAGGCGTCAGGTCGAGGGTTCGCGCCCCGTCACGGTCTGAGGTTAGCAAGGGCATGCACTCAGGGTAACGATTACAGCTGCCAAAACAAGTCCTTCGCAAGAAGGCAACTGTCCTAGCCCTTGGTAGAAAAAGGGAGTCTGTGACGTAAAACCGATAAATGTTAAAAAAAAAAATTCTATATTTACACATATGATAAGAACAAAAAAAATTCCCAGCTGGGGGCTTCGATCCCCAAGACCCCCCCCCCTCCCTTTAACTATTTACTATTATACTCAATTCAGGAAGAAGAAGGGAGGGGGAAATTCTTTTTATGTATAATAAATTGTCGTGAGAATCAGATATGAATACCATTGTTGTCACGTGATGGAAAGGTTATTTTTTGAGAAAAGTATAACACATTTTGACATATCTTGTGTTTGATCGGTCGGGGTTAGTTGTATAGTTACATTTGTCTGTCAGAAGTTCTGCATGTATAGTGAATTCTCCTTGTGTGATAGAAAAATGTAACACATTTTGACATATCTTGTGTTTGATCGGTCGGGGTTAGTTGTATAGTTACATTACTCTGGCAAAAGTTCTGCATTCTTTGTGTGATAGGAAGAGCCAAGTTTTTATTGAAAATGGAACATAATATATTTTGAGTCTTATATTTGATCAGTGTTGGGTTAGCTTCATTGCACTTTAAGTCTATCCGGAGGGCTGCATGGATTGTATTGTTTTATTGTGTTAGGAAAGTGAAGTTGGATGAAAAGAGATATATTTTGAGTCATGATTTTGATCTAAGTGTAGATAGATACAGTAAACTACAAATCCTACAGGAAATGCTTGATGTATAAGTTTGTGAAAATATCTTATTTATTATTATTGTCGATGTTTAAATTGTGTATGTGTTTATTTACCTAATATTTTTACCTAATTGTGCTCGCGAAAAAGAGCACTGTGCTCGTAACTCCCCTTCTTCTGGTCGGTGTTTGTGTTAGTTTTTAACTACGGAATACTTATCATATCTTTCCTTAAAACTATGAATGCAATTAGCGTTTGCAGTTTTTTTGCGTACTGTATGAGTCTGTATGTTACAGTTAGTGTGTAATATCTGTTCCGGATTTACGTCACGGACTCCCTTTTCTACCAAGGGCTAGGACTGTTGCCTTCTTGCGAAGGACTTGTTTTGGCAGATGTAATCCTTACCCTGAGTGCATGCCCTTGCTAACCTTAGGCCGTGACGGGGCGCGAACCCTTGACCTGACGCCTCAGAGTCGCGGACGCTACCGCTTGAGCCACGGCGACTACTCAGTGTGTAATATCATTCAATTTATAAATTGCCTGAAATTTCCAGTCTCCCTGCAACGTGTTAGAGATTCTATAGTGACTGTAATATGTTCCTAACCTAAAATGACCTTAGTTCCAGATTAGGATAAGTTAGCCAAGGCACACAATAGCCACATGTTACGACCAATGTGTGAAATCTGCCATTTTCACAGATTTACAGAAAATATTAGGTAATTTACAAATTAACTGACTGATAACGCACATTTATTGTAACATATGTACCTTTTATTTTTACAATTATATATATATGCTTTGTGAATATCAGAGATGGACTACACGCACACACACACACACACACACACACACACACACACACACACACACACACACACACACACACACACATATATATATGTGTGTGTGTGTGTGTGTGTGTGTGTGTGTGTGTGTGTGTGTGTGTTCTTTAGATTCGCTATATATTTATTCTCATATCTTTTCTTTTCTCTTTTCAGGATATGTTGCTACACCAGATCGTGTGGACATCGCATTGTTGTTGTCGTTATTGTTGTTGTTTGACTTACGTTATTACTTGGTTGATAAGTTTATCAGTGTTCTGTTATTCTTTGAATTGAGGATAAGAGTAGAACAGTTTCTTTTTTCTGTCTGTGTTCTTCTGTCGCATTTTGATGGAAAATTTGATCATAGATTAATAATAATAATAATAATAATAATAGTAATAATAATAATGATAATAATATAAGTTGCTACTACTACTCTACTACTACTACAACTATTACTACTACTACTAATAATATTAATAATAATAATAATAATATAATTATCATCATCATCATTATTATCTCCTCCTCCTACTCCCCCTCCTCCTTCTCCTCCTCCTCCTACTCCCCCTCCTCCTCCTCCTAATCATCATCATTATCCTTGTTTGTACTTAATTATCATATTGCTTTGACCTAGTTTACTCAACAAGTGTCCAACTCAGTCCTGACCTACATTCCTTGATACGGGTGTACAGATGCTTCCCTAACCAAGGTTAACTTTATTTCAGTCATATTTGTGGTGTAGTAGGGACAACAGTCGGGGGTCACGGTAACTCAGTGGTAGTTGGCGTGGGTCGGGAAGTGACCAGTTTGAGAAACGCGGATTCGATCCCGCCCCAAGGTGTTAGACTATTTTTAATCTGTAATTTTTGCTTCTAATTTTCCTCTTTATGACGCGGCCCAAAGGGATTTCTCGCACCTGCTAGCTCAGTGAATTGTGGTGACGGGTGTGAGGGGAGTTGCCATGTGATGAAGCGATGGGGGTAAACCAGCTGCGGCTGTCGGGCTCATTGTAGAATATGCTTGCCCGCCTACCTTGTGGGTGACCCAAGCTAGGTGGAAGGGGAGGAAACATGGCAATCCATTATCCCCAAGGAGCTGAGAGGAGTGGTTGAGGTGTGTGTGGATCGTGGTGAATACGCGTTTCCCCCTTAGTAGGGGGAATGAGACATGTGTATATGTATGTATAGCAATTTTTGGACAATTTTGTTCTTTATTTAATTTTCATAGCAATTTTTGCAGGCTATTTTGTTTTTTGGATCATGTTTCTAGTTTGTCTTTTTATAGCAATTTTTTCAGGCAATTATATACTTTAGATCCTGCTTTCAATTCTCCTTTACATAGCAATTTTTACAGGCAGATTTGGTCGTGTGTTTGTTTCCATTTTTTTTTTTATAGCAGTTTTTCCAGACATTTTTGTTTAGTGGTTAATGTTTCTAGTGTTTTTTACCACAAGAAATTTTCTCCAAGAAATTTTTTACATATACGTTAATAAACATATGTAAAATTAATGTTAAAAATATTTAATTTAAAGCGACGAATTTTACTTAAGAATCTTTGGTGGTTTTGATGAATCAGGTAAAAGTATTGGCGTCTACTTGCGTTGTAAAGGTATCAGAATAGAGATGGTGACTGATTTTTTTTTTTCATTTTACTTTTTTCGTCTCCCTAGTAAAGCTTCTGCACGTCCTTTTTTCAGTTTTTTTTTTCTTATATAACAGAAAAGAAGAATTATTAATGTTTACATTTGAATACTACGATTTTTGTAGACTAACTTGACCTAACTTACCCTAGCCTTCCCTAACTTGATATTCATTCCTGACTAATGTTGTAGCCTTAGGATAGGTTTTGTAAGGCTGGTTAGGTTAGGTTAATTTACAAATATTAAATTGTCCAAAAGTAATTCTTTATCGAAAACTTCTGTTGCAATCATATAACACTAATGAAGAATAAAGCCTCATATATGGATATATTAAAAAGTTTATTTACATTAAGAAAATGCTATGTAGGATGTTTTTAAAATTATCCAAGTGTTCTTTTTATTTCAGAAAGTGGCTCAAAGTGACTTATAAAGTAAAGAAAAATGGACTGTAAAGTGAGATAAATGGATTAAAGAGTTATTCTGCTGTAAGGACATTTTTCTATCGAAATTGGAGATCAGAAACCAAGTTCAAAATGACTAGACACAAGTTGATTATCTTGATACAGACAATGAGGAAAATTCTTTTAATAGTTTGATTTTTTGTAAGTGAAAATACCCATTAGTTTGAAGCACCTTCCGTACTTTTCTTTTTGTTTGTTTTTTGTTTTTCTTGAGTTGCTTCCTTCACGCCCTTCGGTCAGATCTCAGCTATGGATCCTTGTATGGATATTATGTCACCTCCTCCAGCGCCTTTCGACGTTCCCTTGGAGAACCATTCATCCTCCGGGGACTCGAACGCTGAGGAACCTCCTTCGGGGACTTCTTCAGCTACTGTAGAAGGTATTCTGTCCAGAGAAGCCCCTGGAGATAAAGCTGAGTCACTGACGTGTCCCCTGTCGGACTGCGACAGTGACGTCGACCTCATGAAAGTTATGAAGAAGAAGGATGAACCTCCCATGCCCTTGGGAGGATCTGACGGGGAGGAATTTGATGAAGAAGGCACTGACGAAGATGAAGAGGATTTCATGGTTCATTTCGCTCACACTGGGCGCAAGACATGTGAGTATTAATGTGTTTAATGTTTGTGTTAATGTTATTTCTAGTCTGTGTGTGTGTGTATGTATGTATGTATGTGTGTGTGTGTGTGTGTACACCCAGTCTTTTAGACGTCTGTATGGTAAACGTGAGAGAGAGAGAGAGAGAGAGAGAGAGAGAGAGAGAGCTATATGAGAAATATTTTTAGTTTTTTATTTTATAATACTAGTTTAGGCTAGTTCTCTTTTTAGTACTGTTGCTTAATTGTTTTCTAGAATTTTTATTTGTCGTAAAACTTCTGTATTGAAAGATCATGAAATTAAAGGGTACCTGATGCTTGTTAATTATGTATGATGCCCTATTTACGAACAGGTGAGTACAGTTATTATACCTTTGAATATAGTTAATATTTCAAACCTTCTTCGTTCTCTGTGTTTATCACTGCTATTGATATAACTATCAGTCTCTTCCTCTATATTTATACAAGATAACCCTAGTCTCAGATGGAAATTAATGTTTAAAGGTACGTTTTGCTCGGTGCGATTATCGCTCAACGATGATCGTTCATGGCTCAACGATAATCGTCAAACGATTGTCTAGAGTACTCATTTTTTTAATGGGGATGTGTTGCCTCGAGCGACTGCCGCTGCAGTCGCTCAAAGCAAAACAGCCCTATTCAAAAACTAAGAATGAGTGCACTAGATAATCGTTTGACAATCATCGTTGAGCCATGAACGATCATCGTTGAGCGATAATCGCACCGAGCAAAATGTACCTTAACAACAAGCTGAAGCGCAATAATTATCTATAACTTAGCGTTGTTTATTACAAGATAATGGTAATGTATCTTGTCTGAATTACGTAACCACAGAAGATGACTGAAATAATAATGATAATGTGGTTATGAAATACAACACTGGGTTTTTCATTGGTAGAAATGCTACCGCAAATTCCGCGTATGACTATGAGACCCTCTCTAGTTCCAGATTTGATATTGGAGATATACATAGCATTTTTTTTTTTTTATCCTCTGATTAGTTCTTTCTTTTTATGCATTCACTATCATTTATGTTATTACTTTTTGCGCGCCATTTGGAACCTTTCATTATAATGCGCTTTGTATGTTTTGCTTAAACATAATATGACCTAATATCTTATTGACTCTTAAAAAATTATATGTATTTATAATGTAAATATGCAATATTATTTTCCCCTGAGGGAGGGGGTAAGAATACTTCCTCCGTGTTCCCCTGCGTGTTGCAAAAGTCTACTAAATGGGGCGGAGCGAGGAGACTGAGAATCCTCTCCTGTGTATTTACTTCCCACTAAAGGTCAAAGTATTTTCTTTGACTTAGCCACCCCTCTTATAAGGGGGAATATGGCTTTGGTATATGGATGGATTCTCCAAACTATATCTAAGGCGTGGTGGTAGGTTAAGTAATTTTTCGTATGTATGTATGTATTATTATTATTATTATTATTATTATTATTATTATTATTATTATTATTATTATTATTCTAGGTAGATTGAACTGTTGCATAATGAGACTGACTCCTGATATCCTCTTCTATATTTAACCGTATAACCTTGTGTGGTCAAGGAATATCTCCTGTGGTCGGCTGGAAAGTTCATTCTCACCTGTAATTTATAATTATATTGCGAGGTTATGTAATTAAATCCTAGTTTTTTATAGGAACTCTGTAAACGAGTATAACACTGTTCTCAGTTTTTTATCGGCTCCCATACACGTGTTTTTTTTTTTTATTGAGCAGTTGCACTACACAAACTGGCTTGTGCAGTGTATGGGGTAATTTCTGGAACTGCGCAGGCTCCGTGCAGTGTATGGGGTACTTTCTGGAACTGCGCAGTCTCCGCGCATGCAGTGTGCTAATTCCGCCGTTTCCTGGATATCCAAGCACAGTCCTAGTTTTGAGCACATAGAGGTTCAATGTGCATGGGATGGCGTGACACTTTTGCTAAGTGCCAGTGACACACACAATATTAGATAGTCCTTAAAGACTAACTCCAACATCATTACTAACTGAAAACACCAAAACTAAGTTGCTTCAGTGCACAAAAGTAATATATGGCCTAGTATATTAACGTTGGAAATCCAGTTTGCACAGTGCACTGTGCAGTGCCACTGGGAATGTATTTGGGAGTTAATCTGCATCTAAAGCAGGGTAATGTCATATTTTTCTGAGGACATTATATATAAGTTGTAGCATATTTTTACCTTAGGCCCGATTTCTTAAACAGTGTAAACCTAGGATACCATATTGTTAGGTAGCTAGACGCACACATGGGATCCTAGCCATACACATAACTGCGTAACATGCGTTTATGAAATCCATTTGTGTGTGTCTAGCTAACTAACAATATGGTATCCTAGGTTTATACTGTTTAAGAAATCGGGCCTTAGTAATATAACGTTAGATACCCTGAGTCAAGGATCTTGTATTCGCATTCCGATAAGTTCAGTGTATGAAAGATAAATGATAAATAGGACTGAATCATTTTGATTGTTAATATCTCCATAAATTAGTCCTCATAGTCTGAGGTAGTGTCTTGGTATGAATAAATTAGACAGAAAATTAAATTCATATATCGTTTTAGAGATTAAATAAAAAAATGGCTATACTTCAGGTGTTTAATCTAGTCCTTGGTTAGTTAGCCTATTACATTTTATTGAGTTTTTTTGTTATTTCCACTATATCAATTACATTTTTAAAACTACTTAAATTTTAATTTTAATAATACCCAAGGCATTTCCAAACTAATATAGCCTATTGCAAATGCGTTTAACTTAGATATTTTACAGTCAATAGAACCGATTTCATTCTGGGTCATCTGAGCTCTCTTTGACCTTAATAGACTTTATTAGGCCATAACTGAACCCATATTATAATGGCTTGTGATATGGCATCGAATATCACATTGTGATGTGCCTAACAATGAGGTTTTAGACGCCCACATCGTGACTTAGTCAAATGAGATATCTCTGTATTTGGCATAGAAATGACTGCAATTGTTGGTTAATTTACAGACACCAGTATTAGAGGGAGATTTTTTATAATTGGATATTTATCTGTTGCTTGATACTGCGATGAAATATAATACTGTTGAAGGAATAAGCGGTCCTAGTAATTTTATGCAAACGGATTTTTTCTTCTAATTTAAGCTTGTAATGCAATCATCTCAGCTGTATCTCCTTTTCAGGCGGGGTCGCTGTTTCTAATGAACTGACTCCATCTAGCATTTTGTTTGCTTTTGCTTCATCGGTGACCATTACTCTCAAGTCCTTCCTCAGTTCGTAGATCCATCTCTTCTTAAGCTTCCTTCTTCTTCTTCTTCTTCTTCTTCTTCTTCTTCTTCTTCTTCTTCTTCTTCTTCTTCTTCTTCTTCTTCTTCTTCTTCTTCTTCCCACATTCCACTATCCAACCTGGTCCTATTCCCTTCTAAGTGTGTGGCTCTATCCACCAATCTCCCTTACCTTGCCTTCTATATCACCTGTTAAATCAATTTTATGATCACGTAGGAATCATCTGGCCATTTGCTATCATAATGCAAGGCATGTGAATGGACATCCTTTTTTTTCTCTCCATTTTTCTGAGGTTATTCAACAGACCTTTCTTTATGCCATGACTTCTCTTCAATCTTACTCTCTCTAGGAAGTCTTAATTTGTTCTTCTTTTCGGTATTGGAGTTATTTATGTATTTATATTATTTATTTATTTACAATTGCATTTTTCGTCCTCATAAATATTTTTAACCTAATCAAAAACTTGTAAATTTTAATTGTACACCCATATTTGAATACCCAATGTATGTTGGAAATAAAGTCTTATTATTATTATTATTATATATTCATTCGCGAATGTCCATCAAAGCTTTTGCCGCGTTGCGGAAGTGAACGATCACTTTTGGTTTAAAGTTAAACCAAGTCTTATAAAGTTTCACATATCAGGCATCTCATTTCAAGACACTTAAACCTTTTTCCACTCACCACAAAACACTGAGGCCGCTTTTCACACCAAAGTGGCACGTCGCACGTGGCATGCCACGTGGCTTGCCAGTTGAAAACGAACATCCGGAAATATATGAAACCTTTCACACAGACGTGGCGTGACACATGGGACGTGTCACGCCACGTCTGTGTGAAAAGTTTCATAAATTTCCGGATGTTCGTTTTCAACTGGCGTGCGACGTGGCATTCCACGTGTAACGTGCTACTTTGGTGTGGAAGCGGCCTGACATCATCTCCATCCTCTTCTTACTTCTCTGTATTAAATTAAAATGTCACGTTGGTTGCAAGGTGATTTAAACTTCCTGATTAGGTATATAGGGTTGATTATTCCTTGTTTAAATTGTTGGATATTTGGCGGTGTCAGGTGTAAAGTTGCATAAAAAATCCATATATATAATTTTTTAATAAATTATGTTTTTTTTTCTTTATATTGCGTAGAATAAGTTATTGTATTTTTTTTTTTTTTGTTATGAGGGTGAATTAATAATTTTTTCTCTGTCTCTAGACCTGTCCAATCTTATCTCATATATAGACTATAAAGAATATAAGATTTTAATTTATATCAGTAGATATAATATACTTATACATTTTTAATCCTTAATAACACGAGGAATATAATTAAATTATATATATGAAAAAAAACACTCATGTTAATATTCGATTTGTCAAAATACAAACTAGTATAAACTGGACTTTTTACAGTGATTGAAAGCACGTTCTAAAATTCAGCTATAATAAAGCATTGATATTTATTTAATAATTAATTAACATAAACTATCTCTCAGACTTATCATTTGCCTTGGCAGTTGAGGTTAAAACAAGTTTCGTTTCGTATTTAATATTGCATTGCAATAACAGGTTTCGTATGGAACTCCCACCTGCACGCGGGGTGGATTACACTGTTCATACTGCATGTAGCCATGTGCTCTCTCTCTCTCTCTCTCTCTCTCTCTCTCTCTCTCTCTCTCTCTCTCTCTCTCTTTATTGTATTGATTTATTATTTGTTAGACGTCAGATACATTGGTTAGAAATGTAATTTCAGAGAGGATTATAAACTAGAAATCACTACTTTATTCTGATTGTGGTCTGAGACTCATAAGTAATTTATTTTAGCATTTTCTCTAGTATGTTTAGAACTTATATATACATACATATATATCACGTAGTTAATTGTTTCATATGAAATATAATTATATATAGTTAATATTTTATTTCCATCTTTCATTCTGCCAATCAGTGTCGTATTTGGAAGCAACTTCATTTGAGCTTCCATCTTTGTTTTGCGGTTACTTAATATCTTCTTAAATAATTATGATGTTTAAATTTACGCTAATATTTTTTCTTTACGAAAACTATTCGTA
>JAXCGZ010002739.1:17500-37799 GCA_037179515.1 Halocaridina rubra
GTTCATTCCCCAACTCCAACCTGTGTTTAGATCTACCCCCATTTGAATGGGGATGAATTGTGATATATTAAGCGGATTATTAATAACCGTTCTTCATCTTCTTCCGGTTTTACGTCACGGACTCCCTTTTCTACCAAGGGCTAGGACGGTTGCCTTCTTGCGAAGGACTTGTTTTGGCAGATGTAATCCTTACCCTGAGTGCATGCCCTTGCTAACTTCAGACCGTGACGGGGCGCGAATCCTCGACCTGACGCCTCAGAGTCGCGGACGTTACCGCTTGAGCCACGGTGACTACTACAAAATGTAAATAAAAGTTATTTATTTACTTCTCAGCGTGTCTGGTATAAGTATTTTTATACTTATTGTACGTCTGTCTTTCATTAAGGGCGAAGTATCTATGATAATGTATCAAGATTTAGAGCCTCTA
Organism: Halocaridina rubra; assembly: GCA_037179515.1. Lineage (NCBI taxonomy): Eukaryota > Metazoa > Arthropoda > Malacostraca > Decapoda > Atyidae > Halocaridina > Halocaridina rubra. The sequence goes on from JAXCGZ010002739.1 coordinate 17,928, forward strand.
ATTTTCTTTCATAACAATGACGGAAAACAAAGGTCGAGTCCTGCTAATAAGTGCCATGTGCTAGTCGCGTGTCTTTTGTTTCTCGTTTATGCTTTTTTTTACCTCTCTCTCTCTCTCTCCTCTCTCTCTCTCTCTCTCTCTCTCTCTCTCTCTCTCTCTCTCTCTCTTAAGCTGAAGTAAAGCGAAAATTGCTACTTAGAAAGATAGAGAAAATATTTATGTATTAAAGAATTTTTTGTGGGTGACCTTGACTTTGAGAACTAAAACTGATTATAAACTATTTTAAGATTTATGTATGATACATATTTCCTGAAATAGTTTCTTGGCAACCAGTTACTTCTACAAAAATTGAAAGACTTTTTGAGTGATAATTATGTGAAAACTAATTCTGTATCATAACGGAATGAAAAATTATATATATATATATATATATATATATATATATATATATATATATATATATATATATATATATATATATAGAGAGAGAGAGAGAGAGAGAGAGAGAGAGAGAGAGAGAGAGAGAGAGAGAGAGAGTCAATGAGAAAAGGTAATTATAATGAAAAATAAATTTTAAAAATTTCACAAGAAACATATTAATGAATGTTAATATCGTGGGGGGGGAGAGAGAGAGAGAGAGAGAGAGAGAGAGAGAGAGAGAGAGAGAGAGAGAAATGCATATAACGAAATATCGATGCCTTGATGACTAACTTCTTTCCAGCCACTGAAATTAGGTATGACTCACTCAGAACGTAAGACAAAGAAGAAAAATATTACAGAAAAAAAAAGTTGAATATGGAGATGATGATGAAAAAGAGACACGTGGATTTGGTTTTACGTCACGAACTCCCTTTTCTACTAAGGGCTAGGACGGTTGCCTTATTGCGAAGGACTTGTTTTGGCAGATGTAATCGTTACCCTGAGTGTATGCCCTTACTAACCTCAGTCCATGACGGGGCGCGAACCCTCGACCTGCCGCCTCAGAGTCGCGGACGCTACCATTTTGCCACGGAAACTACAAAAAGAGACACGTGGAAATAGATAAGTAGATAAGACATAGAGAAATAGTAGATTAAGGCTGAGAAAATAATTTTTTTATCGCTTATATTTCATTGCGTTTGAGGTACGGGTCATACATCTTTGGCCATTTCGTAGCGCCAGCCCGTGAGGATTCTATTCCACCATTATACCACATAGGTAGTTGCGTACTCAGTCTGTCTACGGTGTTCAAAGCGACTACCAGTTTAGGAACACCACTACCCTTTCCTTATCTCCATGTGACTCTCGAAAAGCTGTAACAAGACACTTTACTGAGCTGAATTCAGGACCTGTTTCTCTCGAGATCTGAGGTTAGCAAGGGCATGCACTCAGGGTAACGATTACATCTGCCAAAACAAGTCTTTTGCAAGAAGGCAACCGTCCTAGCCCTTGGTAGAAAAGGGAGTCCGTGACGTGAAACTGGAACTAATCCGAACTGTGCGTATATATTTTCAGCGCTACCAAATGCTGGATAAACGGTATTAATGATTATCATTTGAGCTAAACTTTCTCTTTAGTCGTTCTAATTTGGTATTCTGGACCCCTTTTAATCATCCCCTCACAAAGAGGGGAAACAGGAGTTAATATAATCGCGTGTTTCCATGAGCGTGCTTGCGAACATGATACAACCCATTATTTTCTTATGTAACTTATGATCAAACTATGCAATGTTGTTTAATAAAATTATCAATGTCATTTATCAAAACAGAGAAAATTTTCTTTTAACTTTGTTTGTCAAACAATTCCTTAGCTCTTTCTTCAGCTGAAGGGCCTCTAGTTAGTATATTAACCGGATATAACATCTATAGACAAAACCAACCACTAGTCACCAAAGAAGTTCGAGAAAAACAGCGACCCCTTATGAACATGGGAAAAGCTATTGAAAAAAGAGGAAATCTGAAGAGAGTTTTTTTTGTTTCGTATTTCTTTCAAAATTCTTAGATTCTTTTCGCTCATCAGCAATATTTCCAGAAATATCTTCGAGGTCGTTTAAATTATTTTAATCTTGACAAAATTCATATCACAACAGCCTTGACCTTGCTTGACGGCAGAAACGCTACGATCACAGCGTCTCTCGCCTAGCGGAAATTTCTCCTGTGTTTCCCATAACACCGATACGTGAATTTGGTAGTTCAGTGGTACAGCAGGCAGATCAGAAGTGACGAGTCTGACAAAGCCAGGTTCGATCCCCTGCCGCGGAGCGTTAGAAAGGGTATCCAGCCTTAATCCCCCATATAACGGCAACCAGGTATTTGCCCTCTCCCATTCACGTGGACTTATTTTGATATCTGTTGCTGTATCCATTTAATTATATATTATATTCCATTCTCATCCTTAGATAAATTATTTATTATTATTATTATTCTCTTTGGGAGATATTTTAAGATTTTGTCCATAATTGAGAAATAGTTTTTTTTTTTACATGGCATTTTCCCACGGTAATCTCTCTCCCACGTGAACACGCGCAGGTGTGTACATGTGTCGGATAAGGGACACCTGCTCTGTAATGATCTATCGTGTGTCTCATACACTTTTTTATGCCAACAACAGTACAGTGGTACATGTACACGCACACTTTCCCTCTGATATGCACATTTTTAATTGTCATTATATATTTGACGATGATTAATTAATTATTTTTTTTATTTACTTGAATTAATTACAGATTACATTTTCATAGTTTTATGAAGATGAAATATTACTAATTAGTCATTTTGTTCATGTTTTACGTCACGGACTCCCTTTTCTACTAAGGGCTAGGACGGTTGCCTTTTTGCGAAGGACTTGTTTTGGCATATGTAGTCGTCACCCCGAGTGCATGCCCTTACTAATTAGTCATAGTGGCAGTAGAATGTCAGAATATAGTGATGATGCAATATTCCACCTCCTTTGTATTGGTTATATTGATTTGATGAATGACCTTCCTAGAATGTCATATATGTGTATGTGTCTGCGTGCATATGTGTGTGTTTGTTCGAAATTGCTAACGAGTGTAGATATATAAGCTGTTTTATTACTGTCAATATGCGTATGTGTGTTTGAGCTAAATTGCTATCGATTTTAGATATATAAGCTGTTTTATTATTATTATTATAATTATTATTATTGTTATTATTATTATTATTATTATCATCATCATCATCATCATCATCATCATTCTCATACGTCTTCTTCTTCTGCTGCTTCTTCTTCTTCTTCTTCTTCTTCTTCTTCTTTTTCTTCATCTTCTTTTTCTTCTTCTTCTTCTGAATACGCGGTTACATAAATGGGATTGTGCCCGTGAATATCGTGACCCAAGTTCATAGGTCAGAAAACCGCCACGTGGGTTTGAATTATTAATATTTAATATCGTCTCGTAGACATGGAGAGAGAGAGAGAGAGAGAGAGAGAGATTATTTTATTTTATTAATTTATTGCGCCAAGGCGTCAGACATTACATGAGTTCATACAAATAATGCTTCAAATGGATATAAAATCAAGACTTGAACATGGTTTACAGGGAGGTGTACATATTGATAAAACATTGCTGCATACTAACACACAACTCACAGAATGGCAGCACAGAGTACATTATATGCAAAAGTAAAGCTCAGATAAACGCAGAATGCACAAACAGAATTATATAGCAACATACAGAAAATATATGTATAATTCAATATAATTAATGGCCACCAAAGTGAGGAAAACGAGCAAGAATAACATCAAGGTTGTCATCATTAAGTAAAAATGAGCAGATCTGTATTAAGTTCTGACCTCGTGGTAAAACATCTCTCACTGCGGGGCACTGAAGACAATAGTGGTCAAGAGTGTTAGCATTAGTTCGGTCGCATAGTTTACAGGAGGTGTACTGTGGCATATCTAGAGTCTGGGAGACCTGCCATAAAGGCCGATACCCCATTCTGAGCCGAGCACTAACTACATTGTTTTTCCGCACCATTAACCCGCGTCTGCGATACTGAGAGAGAGAGAGAGAGAGAGAGAGAGAGAGAGAGAGAGAGAGAGAGAGAGAGAGAGAGGAGAGAGAGAGAGAGAGAGATGTGGCATAATGAATAAAATGAGGAAAATATCTTATCTATTTCTATTTGTGTCTGTACAGCTATGTCTTTATTTATCTATTTTATCTCCACCCATCTGTTTGTTGATCTATTATTATTATTGTTATTATTGTTGTTGTTGTTGTTGTTGTTATTATTATTATTATTATCATTATTATTATTAGTATTAGTATTAGTATTATACAACATCCTAACATTACGTCTGTCCAACTCATTCGTGATAAGAGCCTATAAACAACTCTAGCCCGGCATAGTAACAGCCATAAATGCTATGCCATTCTTACAATAGATTCACATTTCTTTTTCGTACTCTCAATTTGCTGTTTCTGAGTAACAGCAGGAGCACAGCATACCAGAGATATTTCTCTTACTCGCCATCAACAATGAATATTCTTGGATATTCATTACACATCTCTTATTATCCCTTCACATCTGACAAGTCACAGCACTCCCCATCTCTGTTTCTCTTTACTTTATATATTTTTCGTGCCCAGGCCCGATGAGGGCTGTTTTATTTTATTATTTCTTTGGCCTGTCCTGCTGTCACAATCATAAAAAAGAAAATGCTGATTTAATCACCGTGTGATAATTGTATGCAACTGCGAGCAGCAACTACAACAGCACTGCTGCACAGACAAACACTTTACAGCATTCCACAATTCTCATTTACCTCTCTCATACTCGCCATTTGCTGTTTATGATCGATAGAGCTGTTACAGAAAGCAGGAACAGAGACAGACAGTACAGTACAGACAGACTGCACTTCACAAGTCTCCTAGACATTTCTTTCTCGTACTCACCATTTTGCTGATTCTGAAAAACAGCAATTGCAAACAGCATAGCACAGCACAGACAGATGGTGCTCCGCACTTCTACTCAGCCTTTCTCATACTTTTTGTTTGGTGTTTCTGAGTAACAGCAAACAGCAGCTGCAAGAGCACGACATCGACAGACAGACAGCGCTTTACGATTCTTATCTTACTCATACTCGCCCTATGCTGTTTCTGAATAACAGTAGCTCCAGAACAGCGCAGAGGGACATTTCTCTCTCATACTGCTGCTGTTTCTGAGTAACAAACAGCAGTAGGCAGCAACTGCCACAGAACAGTTTATTACAGCACAGACCGACAAACAGCCCTTCATAAACAACTTGGGGTCGATTCGATCAATGTTTCATATTGCATAGCGACGCATTTGTCCTTTTCTCTTTTTTATTTCTTTTAGAAATTAGAATTTGTTTATCTGTAAGTCTAACAGCCAGAAACCCTTTTTGACACCAGCCCTCTTTATATGTCCAGACTTCGGACCGGCGTTTAGTTGTGCTGAATTGCCTCCCTGGTGGCTGGATTCATAGGGGCACAAATGAAGGTTATATATTGCTATAAAATGCCTGCAATACTCACCAGACGATAATCTGAAATCGATTTCACTTTACCCCCAAACCTAACCCTTATAATCTAATCTAACTTAACCAAATATAGCCTAATCTACCCCAGGAGTCGCGTCAAATAAACTTTATCCCACCTTCCCGTCAGGTGAATCCCATGTAAAGTTACCATTTGGAGTAATTAGAAATTACCACACCGGTGCACTGAAAAGATTTTCCATGTTGTACAAAATGGGGGAGATCCTAGTGAGGGAATGAGCATTCTCTGCCTCCCAGAGCTCATATTTTTCATTTTCTGATTTCCTTTTCCTGGAATGAAACACAAGAATATTATTGTGTAATGTGCTGGAAAGTACTGCATATCTATTGAAAAGTATATTAACCAAAACCAAACTAAACAATCATGATATAAGTAATTATATAAGATAAACAAGAATAATATCTGCCTCTGACCAGGATTGGAACCTACACCACAGAAACAATCCATCGATATACATAAGGAATTATTAACTGTACCATTGAAAGTCTAAATTATTTAGTTCGAGAGAGTTTTTGCACTTTCGTGAACCAGGCAGGGGTAAATGGGGTATACCTTGTGAACCACTCCACTAGTTTATTGCTTGTCGTCTGCTTCGGGGATAACTTATTCCCAAAGTCGATAAATAATAATCGATACAGACATTCGAATATAATTCATGGTCACGTACAGGTATGTTAAGGGTAATTACCTGCCCGAGTACGGCATTGAACAGGTATGGTTCGCGGTGTAACAAATACATGTGGTTTTAGATTGATGTTCAAAGTGGTTGTGTGTTATTAAGCTGTGAATAAATTTTGATGATACGTGATTGGAAGGGCGTTTATAAATTGTGTATTGACACATGCTGTTATTAACCTGGGGATAAATTTTACTGTTATCGTGATTTAGAACGTTGTAAATAAACAATATATATGACACTTGTGAATCATGACTGCAGTTTTAACACACAATTAATTTTATACGTAGAAATAGCACATTGTGTGTCATTTTTCTATGGTCAGTTACAACGAATGTGTCTATATGGTACAAATTCTCATAAGCCGGTACCTTTTTCCTTTCTAGGCACACACAACACACACACACACACACACACACACACATCAAATGCTTTCTCCCTCTTATCTTTTTATAGTTCCAACTAATACATCTGCACGAACTAGGAGCCGATTCGGTGACAGAACTCCGGAATAATTCTGAATAAAAGTAAGATGTATTTGTAAAACAAAGAACTTCTTTTGTTCCATGTATTTAATATTCTCTTGAGAGCACTTCAGAATTAATAATAGTCTTTTTTTTTCAAGCACTTCAGAATTAATAATAATCCTTTTTTTTAAAGTTCATTGGTACCCAGTTCTCTGAAATGGCGTTCGTTTATGCTTTCAATAACGCCGAATTGTGTATACGCGTGCAAAGAGCTTTTACCAGTAAAGATTTGTAAGTAGTGAGGTTTTACAAGTAATACTTGTAAGAGCAGAAGTTTTACCAGTAAGGTTTGTAATATAACTAAGATTTGTAAGTAGTGAGGTTTTACAAGTAATACTTGTAAGAAATGAGTTTTACCAGTAAGGTTTGTAATATAAGTAAGATTGTAAGTAGTGAGGTTTTACAAGTAATATTTGTAAGAAAAGAGTTTTATGAGTAAGGTTTGTAATATAAGTAATGTTAGTTTTACTAGTAAGACCTGTGAGCTGTGAGGGTTTTACTAGTAATGACTTGTAAGAAAAGAGGTTTTAGTTGTAAAATTTGCAATATAAGTAATATTAATTTTACTAGTAACTATTGAAATCAAGTAAATACTTGTTAAACTTGTGGTTTTATTAGTAATATTAGTAAGAATATGGTTTTACTAATAATTTTGATAAGCAAAGCGGTTTTACTATTAAACTTGTAAACTAGCAGGTTTTACTACCAAGACTTGTAAGCAATTGTTTTAGTAGTAAATCTTATAATCAAAAAGGTTTTACAAATAAGATTTGTAACCATAGATGTTTTACTGTTAAAACTTATAAGTACAAAGGGTTTACTGGTAAGACTTGTAAGGAGTAAAGATATTTCACTTGTAATATTTGCAATAAAAGCAATATTGATTTTCTCCTAATTGATGACTGTGTCACATGAGAATATAAGTACCGAGCAAATGGAACTCATCCAGAATTACTGATTATTCTTTTTATATGATTGCTTCGTGCCGTGTTATTTGTGATTGGTCAAAGAGAATAACTTACAAGGCACCAGGTTCGTTCGGGTTCAATACCGTTTCGTACGTGTATTACGGCCTCTGGAGTGCCATTTATATTTATTGCTCTCGAAAACTCTTTTCATAGTTCTTGGTTGTTGTTCTTCCGGTTTTACGTCACGGACTCCCTTTTCAACTAAGGGCTAGGACGGTTGCCTTCTTGCGAAGGACTTGTTTTGGCAGATGTAATCGTTACCCTGAGTGCATGCCCTTGCTAGCAAGGGCATGCACTCAGGGTAACGATTACATCTGCCAAAACAAGTCCTTCGCAAGAAGGCAACCGTCCTAGCCCTTAGTTGAAAAGGGAGTCCGTGACGTAAAACCGGAAGAACAACAACCAAGAACTATGAAGAGTTTTCGAGAAAATACACATTGGCGTTGTTCTGAGACGATGGTATTAATTATAAATACAAGTAGTTCTATGGGTTGAAGGTTAACATTATTTTTTAATGGTTTTGAAAGTTGTTGTTCGGGACACCGATACACTTCATTTTGGCCGAAGAAAACCGCCGTGTATATGAATAAAAATGGCCTATTGTTTTGTGTAAGATATTATCGAAGAAAACGATTTTATATTGGATTAGAAATGAGGATAGAAAAATATAAGAAATTAGTTGAGATTATACCAGTAAACAATAGACTTCGGTGACCACTATGCGTACACCAACACTGAATATTCTTGGATATTCATTACAAATCTCCTATTATAATTTCACATCTGACAAGTCATTACACTCTCCATCTCTGTTTCTCTTTATGTATTCTTCGTGCCCAGGCCCAATGAAGGCTGTTTTATTTATTTATTTATTTTTTGGCCCATTTTGGTGTCACAATAAAAAAAAAATCCATCAATATGGGATTTTAACTACAATCGCTTTCCCTGATGATGAAAACAACAGTCTTCGAAAGTTCTCGGAGTTTCATTTATGAAATAAAGTATACTTTATTTATATATTAAGGGGATTTTTCGTGTAGCTTCCCATTTATTTACTTATTTTTGTAAAGAATGCAAATTTTCTTAATTATTTCCTTTTTGTTTAATGGAGTTAAATTCATATGACGTGACAAAAATATTTGTAATTTTTCTTGTAAATTTATATTTGTTTTTTGATAGTTTGTGTATTAAATAATAAGCAAGCTCGCTCAGGTCGATGTGGATCTCCAACCCAGACGAATGAAGACAGTAAAACTTAAACCAAAACCAGCTCACGAGAGGCTAGCGGGAAACAGCAATCCCATATGAATATGGGAAAAGCTGCCAATTGAGATATATACATTTGAACATGACATACTGTTATATACATAAGTGATACCTTATGCCATTAGGAGATTCATTTTAATGTATCAGTCTTGCAGTGATTAATTATGCCACGACCTGGATATTCGTTGGTGGTCACAAATCGAAAAGTGACGAGTCTGACCAACGCGAGTTCGATCCCGCTGCAGGCCGTTAAGAAGGGCATCTCAGAGTGCCCGAGTCGAGAAATGACGAGTTTGACTAAACCGGAATCGATCCCTCCGAGGTCGCCGGGAAGGACATTTAACCTTGAATCCCTGTAAACCTTTTTCCCCACTAATTTTGACATAAAATAATATGTAGTGAATGCTAGAAGATTTTTCTGTAGATAATATGCATTTTAACTGGATCTTAACCAGTAATTGTGCATAGGGATGTGTGCAGGCAGGCATTCTCTCTGATATACAAATGCTACACTCCACATTTTATACACTCAGGGTAACGATTACATCTGCCAAAACAAGTCCTTCGTAAGAAGGCAACCGTCCTAGCCCTTAGTAGAAAAGGGAGTTCGTGACTTAAAACCGAATCACACTCTACATTTTATAGTATACGATCCTTGTATATGAAGAGTATATCCAGCATTAAAATATACATACATTTATATCTCTGCGTTTTATGATTCTTCTTTGAATGCACATATGAAGCTCATGATCCATCCATTCATATACCAAAGCCATATTTCCCCTTATAAGGCGGGTGACTGAGTCAAAGAGAATACTTTCATGATACTATTACAATTTTTATTTTTATGAGTGTGACACCGGGACAGGCAGAAACTGCCCTCATCAATAAAGCCCCGGGCACGAGAAAATACCAAGACGAAGGAAAAGAAAAACGGTTAAGGACAAGGCAGAGATGAGGCAATGTCACACAAGAGAAAACGATAGACAGAAAAAAACAGTCAAAGTACAGAGGACCCAGAGATATGGAGGACTAGGCTCTAAGATGACGATAGATCTGCTTTTTGAAGGATGAAAGGTCATAAGAATTAGGAAAGACAGAAGGAGGAAGAGAGTTCCAGAGTCTGGAGGTAGATGGGAAGAAGCAGTCGCTCCACCGACCAATCCGCGAGCTACAAATCTCCACACAGTACCTGTGAGATGAGGCCGTTTGTTATTTGTGTGTACCCTATGCTAAAAATAAAATTAAATCAGTATTGTTGTATATGTGAAATTTTTATGAACAAGAGTGTCATAATGACATTTAAGCAGATCTAGGAGTGCCTATGGGCACATGTCCCCAGGTCATGTTTTAAATCCAAATGAAATAAATATATATATATAGATTTAAGTTGGCAAGGGCGTATACCTAATGGCCACAATTCCATTTCTAGTTTAAAATTTGGCGTATTTTATTGAAATATTTTCAAGCTGAACAGAAGGTCTGTAAAATGATTAAAAATAGAGTCTGTTTTGAAGTCCGTTACAAAGCATCGCGTGAGAGGGTTTGAGGAAAATACATAGCGTTTTGACTTACATGCAAACTCTCTCTCTCCTCTCTCTCTCTCTCTCTCTCTCTCTCTCTCATTTCCTTCCCTTATCATATGCAGTATCTTTCTTTTTCTTCTTCTTTTTCCTTTATTGTTATTCTTCTTCTTCGTCTTCTTACTACTTCTTCCTCCTCCTTTATTTTTCTTCTCCATCTTCATTCTTTCTTTTTCTTCTTCTTCTTCTTCTTCTTCTTCTTCTTCTTCTTCTCCATCTTCATTTCTTCTTCTTCTTCTTCTTCTCTATTTGAATTGTTTTGGAAGGGGAGATAAATTCAAGGTTACTGCGGATCTTAGTCAGGTAAAGGGGAGAGGGGAAGGGGGGTAAGAAGAGGGGGGATGGGGGAAAGAGGGAAGGGGGAGTGAGCAAGATAAGGGTTTATTTAGCCGTTTTGTGCTACCAAAATAAACTTCATTATGAGAGGGAAGGAAAATTGTATTGGAAGGGGGACGAGAGAGAGAGAGAGAGAGAGAGAGAGTATATATATATATATATATATATATATATATATATATATATATATATATATATATATATATATATATATATATATATATATATATATATATATATATATATATATAAGTTTGTGTGTGTGTGTGCGTGCGTGTGTGATTCTTTTCTTGCCGTGATCATAAGTAATCGGTTTCTATGTACTACACTGCAAGTGCCTCACTATTTCCACTTAAGAAAAAAATTTAATTTGGTCTTAAAAACTTTAGGTCACTTGGTTACTGCAGTCTCTGCAGCATTTACTTTATGTATTTATTTGATTATTTATTATTTGTTTTTCGTCTTGTGCAAAAATATATATAATATTTTCATGTGCACATTGGTATGCGTGTGTGTGTTTGCTTATGTTTGTATTTGTGAAATTGTGTGTGGGTACAATCTCTCTCTCTCTCTCTCTCTCTCTCTCTCTCTCTCTCTCTCTCTCTCTCTCCTCTCTCTCTCTCTCTCTCTCTCTCTCTCTCTCTCTCTCTCTCACACACACACACACACACACACACACACACACATTTGATTCCTGATTCTCTCTATAGTAACGTTTGTCCATTCGAAATCCTATCTTGCCCTGGAATCAAGGCTCTCTCAGGAATCACTTATGTATCTGGAATTCTAGGCTCGTCCTGGTTTACTGATTTTCTACGAATCCTGATTCTATTGGAAGTATTATCTTAGTTCATTTCGAATTCCCATCTCGCTCGGAGTCCCGATTCTCTGGAATCACAGACCTATGTGGAATACAGTCTCTTTGGAAAGCGTATTTTTTCTAGTATCTAGGTTCATTTCGGATTCCCATATCGCTCTGGAATCCCAGTACTCTCCGGGATTACAGAGCAATCTGGAATGCCGAGTCATTTTTGAATCCGCATTCTTCAGTATCTTAACTTTCCATTCTGGAATACCGATTCCTTCGGGAATTACAGATCACTCTGGAATACAAAGCCTCTTTGGAATCTCCATATCGTGGCTCTCCCCAGACGGGGGTACCGGTTCTCTCGTGAATCCCAGTTCTCTCTGGAATGACAACCTCTTTGAATCCGCATTCTCTAGTATCCTGGTTCCTTCCAGACTAGAATACCGGTTCTCTCGTGAATCCCAGTTCTCTCTGGAATGCCAGCCTCTTAGAAACCGCATTCTCTAGTATCCCTGGTTCCTTCCAGACTGGAATACCGGTTCTTTCGTGAATCCCACTTCTCTCTGGAATGCCAACCTCTTTGAATCCGCATTCTCTAGTATCCTGGTTCCTTCCAGACTGGAATACCGGTTCTCTCGTGAATCCCAGTTCTCTCTGGAATGCCAACCTCTTAGACTCCGCATTCTCTAGTATCCTGGTTCCTTCAAGGCTGACTACGGTTCTCTTGTTAATCCAGTTCTCTCTGGAATGCTAGTTCTCTGAATCTGCATTCTCTAGTATCCTGGTACCTTCCAGACTGAATACCGGTTCTCTCTGGAATGCCAACCTCTTAGAATCCGCATTCTCTAGTATCCTGGTTCCTTCCAGACTAGAATACCAGTTCCCTCGTGAATCCCAGTTCTCTCTGGAATGACATTTCTCTTTGGTATCTCGAATAAACATGCGAGATAAAATGTGTAGAAAGGAGATGATCCTGACCTCGCGGAATGTGTTTCGTACATCAGTAATCCTTTTGATGAGGGATTTAATGACTTTTCTCTCATGCTATCCTATCAACAGTCTCTCAAGGTCAGACTGCATTGGGTGTTCGTGAGAAACAGATAGATAAATAGATATTTAAGCAGATAGACGGATAGGCAGATGAGGGAAATAGGTGGAGTTACATGTCAGAACCCAAATAGAATATTTCTGCTGTCATTAGCAGTGTCTCAAGGTCAAATTTGCTTTGGGTGTTCATGACAGTAATTGGTAAGAAGCAGATAGGTTAGATAGATGGATAGGATAGCCAATTTGATCGATAGGTGGATAGATGGATAAAGAATAGCTGAGGTGGATAGATGGATAAAGAATAGCTGAATAATATATCTTTCTTAAATAGAGTGTATCTTGCTATTATCACTTTCTCAATATTATATTACTTTGGGTCCTCGGGTTGGTAGTAAATGAGCAATAGGTTGATAAACAGATAAATAGCTAAGCTTATAGAAAGATAGACATATGTAGATAGATATGGAAGGCGATGAAATAGATGTCTGTTTAGATAGAATATATCTATTATCCCCTCAGGATTTTCTCAGTGTCAGTCAGCATTTGGCGTTTGTGATGGTAATCACTGAGTAATAGATAAATAGATAAGAAAGTTCGATAGTTAAGCTATGTGGATGAATAGACAGATAGATAGATAGACTGACAGATATATAGATAGAGATTGATAGACAAATATGGAATTATTTGACATATAAATGTTTTTTTATATAATTTTGCTGTCATGCCACCGCCAGTGTTTTTTCTCAAGGTCGCAAATGCATTTGGCGTTCGTGATAATTGGTGAAGAATATACGTGAATAGATAGATAGATAGCCAAAAAGTTAACTGAACTGTTATATAAAGAGACAGAGATTTTGGGAAATAGTTAAAATATATCCCGGCTTCTATATAGAATAGTTGATAAATATAGAGATATATGTATACTGTGACAAACTAAGTCTTAAGTTCAGTTCCGGTTTTACGTCACGGACTCCCTTTTCAACCAAGGGCTAGGATGGTTGCCTTCTTGCGAAGGACTTGTTTTGGCAGATGTAATCGTTACCCTGAGTGCATGCCCTTGCTAACCTCAGACCGTGGCGGGGCGCGAATCCTCGACCTGACGCCTCAGAGTCGCGGACGCTACCGCTTGAGCCACGGTGACTACAGACAGAGGCATAAGTAATTATACAAAAAGAAAGATAGACAGGCAGGTAGATAAATAGAAAAATAAACAGGTATACAGACAGAAAAAGGATCATTTAATTTCATCCTCTCTAAAATAAGCAAATAAAAAGATTAATGAATAGATAAATGGACTGAAAATATATTAAATTAGAATCTCTATTGTTCAGTGAACAAGTATGATAATTATTATACACATTTACCTGGCATAACAACACGCATAATGGAAGTTCTACTGGAAATTGGTAATATAGATTAATTTCTATATAGTATATGCTAATTGCAAAGCATAGGAATGGCATTATTAAGTAATGAAAACTTATTTTTTTCCCTGAAGTTCCACCCCTGATTTGGTGATTTGGGGCCTTGATTCTTTGCAGCTCTGGAAAGGAGGAGCTTGCCTTGATCCTTCTGCATATAGAGATGAGGGAGATATCTTTTAAGTAATACAAAAAAAAATTATGCTTAGGAGATGGGACTTAGAGGTTGGTTAGGAAGGAGAAAACAAATGAAAATGAGAGACATGCTACAAGAGGGTCTAAATGGTGATGAGAGGGACATTGTTAGAGGGCCAGATGGAAATGAGAGGGACATGTTGCATGGAAAAGAGTTAAAAGAGAGAGATCTTTTGAGGAGAAACATCAAATAGAAACGAGAGAGACATGTCTGAAAGTAGAAAGGAGAAAAGGTTTTTTTTTTTAGTACTCTAATGACACAGTCCTTCCCTTGGATATATTCCGTCTGGGTATCGTATATCTCGGTTTATGGGTGCCACGCCCCCTTGATAATTACGCTACGCTACTCTTGTAAAAGACTTCCGGTACATATAAAACTCGAGAAGGAAGGTGGAGGAGAAGGAGTGGGGAAAAAGGTGGAGAGGGAAGTGGTGGGGTTAGTTTTCCTGTGTTCAATGATAGGTGAATGAAATTGCAATATTTTATCTATTCTGTATTTTCTAATGGTCATATGTGGTCGTTGTTTCTTACTAGCCTTTAGAATATTATTGTTCTTGTGGCTTCTAGTTTTACTGCCTGATACCCCTCTTGACATCAGCTCTCTCCGTTGATCCGTGCTTGGAACCGCCACAGAGTTGAGCTGACCCCTCCCCCAGTGGTTGGATCGATGGATGAAATGGAAAGTTGAGGGTAAGAAGTGACGGGAAAATTTTAGGATGTGACTGTGTACAAAGACGCACGCATACACACGCGTGCGCTCCCACGCACATACACACGCATGATGGATGAAATGGAGAGTAAAGGGGAAGATATGACAGGGAAATTGAAGGATGTGACAGCGTGCACGCGTTCGCACGCACACACACACACAGCCTAAATACAATACCTTATCGTACGAGTACACACACACACACACACGCATATACACTCACTCACTCACACACACACACACTCACTCACACACACAGCCTAAACACAATACCATATCGTACGAGTTCTTTATGACTTGCAATAAATATTATATATAATGACAGTTTATAATGAAGACAGTGACCTTGATGGTGTTGATTATCATGAATTATAGTGAAGCAGGCAAGCAAAAATCTTTTAGATTTTTGGACCGAAATAATGCTGTGATTTATATTGCTCTGTCGCAGTGAAGTCGAAAAGACAGTAATTTTGTCCTCTATATTTCTGTCAGTTTTCTGTTTGTTACTGTCTACAGTTAGTTATTAGATCGTTTATCTATCAATATGTTAGGACCATAATTCCCCCTCATAAGGGTGTGGCCGAGTCAAAGCAAAATCTTAACTCTTTGTAGAAGGGAAATATACATACATATACCTTGGCTGTTTCCCCCTTTAATTGGGGGGTAGCCGACATCAAAAAAGGAAAACAGTTTGGGGAGAAGTTATTCTCCCCTCTACTCCCCTTCTTCTTTGACGTCTCACAGGAGGTTGGTACAAGGGGGGGATTCCTAGTCCCCCCGCCCCGTCCACTTTTAGTCGCCTTTTACGACACGCAGGGAATACGGTGAGGCTATTATGATTGAGGGATTTCTAGTTCCCACGCTCCACCTCATTTCGTCGACTCTTGCGACACGCAGGGAGCACGAAGGCGGTATTTTTACCCCCCAAAACCAGGAAAAGAGAAGAAGACATTTCAGAGTAAGAGGACAAGAAAAATGAGCTAGGGGAGGCAGAGGATGAGCAACTCCGCACTTGAATATATATATATATATATATATATATATATATATATATATATATATATATATATATATATATATATATATATATATATATATATATATATATATTATATATATGTATGTATGTATGTATGTCTGTGTCTTTGCTTTTGGTATCATGGTCGGTCGCACATGGCGTGAGTCATTTTTTGCTAAGTAACTTTCTTATTAACTTTTGTCGCATCTTATATTCAGTTGGGGTTAAATGGAGCCGAGAGGATAGAATACAGTTAGTAGATAGATAGGTAGATAGACAGATAGATAGTTAGATAACTTTACTGATACAGAAATAGACATAGCTATAGATGGGTAGGATAGATAATAGACCTATGAGATAGATGAATACTTTAAATAGATTGGAAGACATAGATCAATTAAATAAACAGAGAAAACAAAATTAATGTTGTGTATAGATAGCAAGAGAGAAATAGGTAGATAAACTGTTAGATAGATAGATAGATAGATAGATAGATAGATAGATATATGGATAGATAATGAACGAAAACAAAAGAATACGAATGAGAATTCGTGACGCACTAAACGATACGCTGATATTCGTGAGGTATTGTGCTGTCTAGCAACAGTTTTTTACTTGTGTGTGTGTTTGTGTATGTATGTGTTTTTTTTTGTGTGATCATTTCTGATACACAATAAGAACTCGATTAATGGCTTTCGTACGTGTCAATTGTTATTGTTTTAGCAAAAAGAAAAAACTTCGTTCTGTGGAGAATGGACGACATTATCTGGAATTTATTCACAGCGTGTTAGCCTTGTTTAGATACAACTCGTTGTCCTAAAATGGTTCTTACACAGCCCGTAAGCGTTGGACGTCCCGTCGCTCTAAAAGAGTTTAAAATCTCCGATTTGTTCTCTGTTTATCTATCGAGAATAGTCGCCGTTAATCAACTCATATAAAGATCTATTGAGAATAGTCGATGTTAATCAACTCATATATTGCTTTGTAAGTAGAAATTCATAGTAATTAATTAATTTTCAACATATTTGATATATGAAATTACTAATAGATTCTGTTTTTTACAAGGGAATGATAATAACAGAATAATGAAAGTTGAAATAGAGAATCAATTAATGAGATTGAAAGAAGGAATCCAGAAGACTTTAGCCGTCTAAGACCCGATTTCTTAAACAGTGTAATCCTAGGATACCATATTGTTACTTATCTAGACGTCACAATTGGATTTCATGAAGGCATCTGATGCGGTTCTGTATATGGCTAGGAACTCGTACGGGATCCTAGCCATACACAGAACCGCGTCAGACGCGTTTATGAAATCCATTTGTGTGTCTAGCTAAGTAACAATATGGTATCCTAGGTTTACACTGTTTAGGAAATCGGGCCTAAGTGTTAGTTAAAACTAAGCACTAACCTCCGAAGAGACCAGTTAGAATCAGCGACCCCGTTTGAACTTGGGAAAAGAAGTATATAAAGAAGACTCCAGGAGCGATGAAAATTATCTCCAGTGTTGTGAGACAAAATCTTTTTGACCTTCAGTCGTCTGTGTGGCGCCAAAGATCTTCCTCAAATATGGAGTTTCTCTCTCTCTCTCTCTCTCTCTCTCTCTCTCTCTCTCTCTCTCTCTCTCTCTCTCTCTCTCTCTCTCTCTCTCTCTCTCTCTCTCTCTCTCTCTCTCTCTCTCTCTCTCTCTCTCAGTGGTATCTCTGAAATATCTTAATTTAACTGTCTTCATAATGGAAGACTGTCACTGAAATTAAATTGGTTCGGTCAGATTTTATTATCATTAATTGTCTTTATTATTTTTATTATTATTATTATTATTATTATTATTATTATTATTATTATTATTATTATTATTATTATTATTATCATCATCATCATTATATATATGTATGTATACATACATACGTACAGACATTCATACAAACATATACTGCATATTCATCTTCATACATTTGACAGGAAACGAATACTGCATTATTATTATGCAAATATATGTATGTATATATACTTACATACAAACATACATACATACATACATACACATATACTGCATATTCATCTTCAGACATTTGACAGGAAGCGAATATTGACGTGCATGCAGCGGTCAGATAGGAATTTCCTCTCTCACAATCTTCTTCCCTCAAAAGTGTATCTTTTTCCACTTACTGATTTTAACGTTTTCGCTTTCAACGATAATGGCAACGGGTTGTTTATTATTTGTTTATTTTGTGTGTGGAGACTCTTCTTTGTTAGGATCAGGAGAATCAGCCATAGTCCCCCAGCTCCAACCTGTCAATGACCGCCCCATTCTGAAGGGGAGATAGTGCGATTCGTGAAAGCGGTAAAAGACTGTTGTCTGATCATGTGATGTGGCGTTGGGCTCCTACTCAGGGCGCCCTTTTTTAGCTTTCCCTAAGGGAAGGCAGCAGATAGAGGGAAAGGAATCCAGACAGCCAGCTACACAAGCAGACAGACTAACAAACAGGCAGACAGACTGATACAAACAGGTAGAGACTGTTAAGGGGGGTTTACACGGTCAAGCGGTTCGTCGAACGCGGTTCGACAGACAAGTATTTAAAGTGATGTTCGAACGTGTGAACGGGGTATTTGGTTGTCGAACACGTTCGACAAACGTGTTCGAAAACCAAATACCCCGTTCACACGTTCGAACATCACTTCAAACACTTGTCTGTCGAACCGCGTTCGACGAACCGTTTGACCGTGTAAACTCCCCTTTAAAGGAGCATGAGAAGAACACCAAGAAAAATATACTTAAAAGATGATCCAAAACCTATTTGTTCCAGATTATTTTATAGATAATAATTCCACCGAATTAAACCGATGCTTTCACGGTGATCTAGTCTATATAAGAAAGAGACAAAAGAGAGCAGGATTAGAGGAAGAAGAAGAAGAAAAAGTAAGAAGTATAAAAAAAAAAAAACTTTATTTCCATTTCAATACAATGGGTATTCGTCAGCCAGGGCAAGCCCCAACCCCCCACTGTGGTGTCCACCCACAGCAGTTCCTGCCAGTAAACAGCTTAAACTCTCGGTCTTGGACGGGAACCGATCTTTTGACCTCGTGAATGCGAAGCCAGCGCGTCACCACTGTACTAGCCAGCAGGAAAAAGAAGAAGAAGAAGAGGAGGAGGGGGAAGAAGAAGATGAAGAAGAAGAAGAAGAAGAAGAATACGGTATGGTTAAAGACATAAATCTATTGTCTTCACAAGGAAGAGAAAGAAAAGTTTACGAGGCTCACATTCTAGTGGAAGTGGTCTTCTCTTTGGCTGATTTTCCCTTAGAAAAAAAAAAGACATTTGGAATAACTGAACTTAAAGAGAAACTATTTAGGAACGCAATAAAATATCGATAATTATTCATTCAGTCATGAGGTATCAAGGCACTATTAACAACAGTAATTTAAATAACAATGTCCCGGTTTTACGTAACGAAGTCGCGAAGGACTTGTTTTGGCAGATGTAATCGTTACCCTGAGTGCATGCCCTTGCTAACCTCAGACCGTGACGGGGCGCGAACCCTCGACCTGACGCCTCAGAGTCGCGGACGCTATCGCTTGAGCCATATAAGAGCCAAATTAAGAAAACATGAACAATTCAAAAGGGATTGTAATTAATTTCGCCATTATCACATATCTCAGCTACTGTTCAACATCATTGTTCAACAAGTTATTTTCTCCTGTTGTTGCAAAAAGATGTCATAGGCAAGCATAATGTGTTGTTTGAGCTCTTGGGGGCCGCGGTAACTCAGTGATTGGAACACTCGAGTTAGAAATTA
>JAXCGZ010002740.1:0-25000 GCA_037179515.1 Halocaridina rubra
TTTTCACTTTATTTGTTAATTATTTTGTTGTTGTTGTAAAGTGATCCCTTAATTTTGCTTCTTTTTGTCATAACGAACTGTACATTGTTTTGGTTTTCTGTTTTATGGTAACACTGACTCTGTATTGCCGCCTTTTTCGTGTAGTGTGATATTTTTGGTCTGTTCATTTTCGATACATAAAAATTGCTCATAATTATCACTTGTGCCTAATTCAATACCTTAAATGATATTGTGGTAATCTTGATATCTTGTCAGACTGAACTATAGCATATTCCTAGACTTCCAGAAGACATTTGATACGATCCCACACAGGAGACTTATTAAGAAGTTGCAAATAATGGCGAGAATAGGTAAAAATGTCTTGGAATGGATAAAAACATACTTAGAAGGAAGGGAACAGAGGGTTAGAGTAAGACACCCAGTGTCTAAATGGAGAAGAGTTAGTAGTGGAGTTCCACAGGTTACAGTTTTAAGGTCAATTTGTTCCTTGTATATGTAAGTGACCTACCAGAGTCTGTAAATTTATCATGAATATGTTTGCAGATGATGCAAAGATTGTGAAGAAAGTAAGAGACTAGAACAATGGTAGAGAACTTCAGGAATAGCTATATAGTCTGCATGAGTGGTCAGAAAAGTGTAAGGTAATGAGAATGGGTACAAGTGCGAAAAGGCCCAAGTTTGAATACTCAATAGCAGGAGCAGAACTTCAAGAGACAGAGCATGAGAAATATTGTAACGACTGTAGTTACTTCACTACTTCAAACGGAAAGCAAGAGTTATTTTACTTAATATATAAAAGAGGATGTTCACCAATACAAGCAAAATATTGTACTGATTTAATGATCAAATTCAGGGTTATTTATATGTACAGCTATTTCAGTGGGAGGAGTTACAAACAACCCAAGAGTAATTATTGACCCATTAAATACAACTTTTAAATAACTCAATAATTACTAAATGATTACATATTTACAATAATTACATGTTTTGATAAAAAAATATTATTTACAATTTGTACGTTTGTACAATGCTCCCCCATTGGAAGAGACTAAAGGGCGTCCTGCCCTAGAGAAACGAATAGGAGGATGATGAAATTTGGAATATGGATAGAGAGGTAATAAGAAATTTGTAGGAAGCAAATAAAGCACAAGGGCAAGAGAGAAAAGAATTAGAACAATGAATAAAGAAGCTGGAAGGGGAAAAAAGTGAACTAGAAACCATAATTTCTAAACAAGAAGATAACACTAAACTGTTGAATGAAAACCTGAAAAAATTAAATGTTAGTTCACTGCTCTCTTCTGAGAGAGAAAGGAAAACAACTTGGAATGTCCAGCTTAAAGAAAACATCGAACAGTTTAAAAATGAGCTTAATATGTAACATGATGCCATGAAAACTTTCTTTGCAGATGCAGTAAAGCAAAATATGGCATTGAAAGAGGCAGAGAGGGTGGTGGCACTAGGAAATCCACAAACGGTTGACTACAGAGAAACAGTAATAGAAAAAATGAGAGATGTTGTGATAGAAACGGCTAATCCACTGAGTAAACAGGCCCTTGATAAAGAGAAGTCAACTGTAAGCTCAGGCATAAGTGAATCCTAGGAGTCAGCATTGCAGGGGGGACTTGAACAAAATAAATCTAGGATTTTAGACCTGATAAGGAAGCTTGGAGCAGTATGTGGTCCAGAGAATTTTGCAAACATTCACCAAATTGGTAAATACTTTAGGGAGGGAAAAGCAAGACCAATGAAAATAACCTTTGAAAGAGGGGACACATGTAGATAAATATTGATAAAAAAAACATAAAAGACCTTCAAGAATTCAAAGCAGTGTTCATTAAGCCATATAGAACACAGGAAGAGATGGGAAGGATAAAAAACTTCTTACAAGAAGCTAGATGGTTTAATGAGGGAAGAAATGTAAAAAAGAAGAAAAGACTTTGTTTCAGAGCACTTCCAGCCAAAGGGGATATAAAGAATACAATGCTAGAAGATTAGGGAATGCAGCCTCATTAAAAATGCTATACACAAATGCTGATGGGGTAGCTGGTAATGCAGTCAAATTAAGGGGTAGGATTCATATCAGTAAGGCATATACAGTAGCGGTTACAGAGACAAAGTTAAGTAAAGAAAGAAGCAGTGTCACAGTTTTTCCTAAGGGCTTTGGTATATTAAGGGATGAAAGATCTGAGAGGACTGGTGGAGGGATTGTTCATAACTGTAAGATTTCAGGTTGAAGAAACAAAATTTGCTATAGAAACTAAGTTCAAGGAATTTATTGTTGCTTGCATAAATATCGGGTCAGAGAACAATATAATAACTGTTGTATATAACCTACCAAGGAAACATAGGCTAGAAACTTATGAGGAAAGACATATAGGTACTATTTAATTCATGAACTCAGTTGTTATAAGTCCACGAGAGAGAAAATGTAGGATTTTGCTTATGGGAGATTTTACTCATAGAGACATAGACTGTAAATATATTGAATCACACAGTGGGGAGGACTCATTTGTGGCAAGATTCTTAGATTGTTTACAAGGCAATTCCTATACTAACATGTACTAAAACCAACAAGGGCCAGGGATGGGATGAGCCATCGCTGCTTGATATAGTATTCACAGATAATGTGCTGGATATTGAAAAAAATTGAGTGTGAGACACTAATTGGAAAGAGTGACCACTATGTGTTGTTGATGGAGTACATCATGGAAAATGTTCTGCCTGAAAGTAGAGGCGCTGAGAGGGATATGAGGGAGAACTATTTGCAAGCATATTGTTATGTATGTATGCAGTTATGTATTTTGTCAAAGATATTCTCCATTTAAAATTACCGCTTTCTATAAGCAAATAAATAATATTCTTAAGTACAAAGAGTATGACTTGAAAGAAACCTGTATAGGATGTAATTCTTTTATATTTGATTCTATGTAAAGTACTTATGGTTTTGATCCCTCTAAGTAGATTCTCATTTGTTCTTGTAATTTGATTAGTTGTAAGTTTATGTAACATATTATTAACAACTTCTACATAATAAACCCTGTTGAGGAAGGAGTGTTTTATATACCTCTTATTAATCCTAAGTCATCTGTGACGAAAATGGGATATGTGATATATTAACACATTCATATAATAATGAGGCCTACACTCGGCAACATAAAAGATATCCACAAGATTATTATTATTCTTGCAGGTAAGAAACACATTATTGGCGACGAAAATGGGATATGTGATATATTAACACATTCATATAATAATGATGCCTACACTCGGCAATATAAAAGATATCTACAATATTATTATCATTCTTGCAGGTAAGAAACACATTATTGGACGACGAGATGAACGAACTCAGAAGAAAGAGTTGTGAGGGGAACGATAATAATAACCGATAACCAGTTCCTGCCAGATATCTTCCTCTCAAGAGGACATCGTACCTCAGGCAACCAGGAAGATTCTTACGTCAGCCAGCAAAAAACCCTCAGCAGCAGATGGAAAGAAAACATTCATCAATATAATTTTATGAATGTGTATTTTTAGTTACATGCATGTATATTATGTAGTAAAGGTTATACAGTACCTGGATTAAGATAAAGATAATTATCTAGTAAGATAAAGATAATTAAAGGAAAGTAATTGGGCTAAGCCTATAATAAATAAAGGCACAAGAATGACTTCTCAAATACCAGCACAACCTCATTTTTCTATTGAATGTGACCCTAGCACAGTGCCATATAGGTGGAGGAAATATATTGATTCAATTGAAATCTATTTGGATTGCTTGGCCACGAAAACCGACAAGCAAAGGGTCAGCATCCTACTGCACATAGCAGGGCCAGAGATTCAGGATATATTTAGAACATTAACCCCTGAGGATAATACATATAATAAAGCCGTAGAAGCATTAGGGAACTATTTTAACCCCAGTGAAAATATCAGGTACGAATGTAGCGTATTCATGGCACTTGAGCCTCGAGAAAATGAGAGTATAGATATGTTTGTCACAAGATTAAAGAAGCAAAGTCAATTTTGCAAATATGATACCCATAACTCTGAGGAAGACTTAATAGTCGATTTAGTCATTTGTAAATGCAGATCCAGTGAGCTTAGAGAAAAGCTATTACAAGCTAAAGACTTGAATCTCCAAAAGTTGTTGGAAATTGCAAAAGCTTATGAACAGTCTCGAGTTCAAAATAAAAGGCTTGAGGAAAATTATCAAAAACCTCAGTCTGGAAGTGTGAATAAAGTAATACAGTACAAACAACTGAATAAATCAGACTCAAGTAATCATAAATCACAAAAACAAAACAAAACAGGAAACTTTGAAAAAAGGTATAAGAACAATACTTCCAATTACTGGCAAGGGAATAAAGCACAGACACCTAATAGTAACAAATATAAAGAATGTTACAGGTGTGGTTATAATAATCATCATCCGAATGATAGTTATAAGTGTCCTGGTTATAACAATGTGTGCCAGTTTTGTGGATATTATGGACATTTTTCCAGGAAATGTCTTAAGAAACAAACAAAACAAGCTGAAAAGAAAAACATACATTGTACAAAAGAAAGAGAACAAGAAAACTTAGAACAAGAAAACTTTGCTTTCCAACTAAATTCCACTCACACAAATAAGAGAATAATGTGTGAAGTACAAGTAAATGGAAAAAGAAAATATAGAAATGCACTTAGATACAGCTGCAGATATAACTGTGATTTCAGAAGAAGTAGCCAAGAGTATACCTTATCTGAAAATAGAGAAGGACAAAAGTTCCTTAATCACAGATTACAATAATCGAAAGATTGAAACAATAGGAAAGGCTGAAGTTATGGTAAAATATGAGAAACAAATTGTGGAATTACCAGTTGTAATAGTAACAGGAAATAGAAAGGGATTGTTAGGTTTAAACTGGATAAAAGGCCTAAAGCTAAATTTCCAGAATTGATAAAGAAAGCAAATTTAAAAATAAATAGTATAAGTACACAAGATCTGATGGAAGAGTATGAAACAATTTTTAAGCCAGGTTTGGGTACTGAAGATGCAATGCCAAAATTTTTGCCACCCAGACAAATACCTTTCGCACTGAAAACTCAAGTCTAAAAAGAAATATCGAGACTAGAGGAAGGAGGAAATTGACAAAAGGTAAAATATAGTCAGTGGGCTACACCTTTAGTACCCGTAGCAAAGCCTGATGGAGGAGTAAGACTATGTGGTGATTATAAAGTCACAGTGAATCCACAATTAAAAGTTGCTCAACATCCTTTACCTAACCCTAGTATTATGTTTGCTACTATGGGAGGTTGTAAGGTATTCTCGAAAATAGACTTGAAAAATTCTTTTCAGCAGTTAACAATGGACACAAAGTCACAAGAAATATGTACACTAAATACTCATTTAGGGTTATATCAACCGAAAAGACTACCCTATGGAGTAGCAAGCTGTCCAGCCTTATGGCAAGAGACTATGGACAAGCTATTCACAGGATTAGATGGTGTTTTCTGCTTTGTAGATGACATAGTTGTTGGGGGAGAAGATGAACAACAGCATAATCAGAGATTAAAGAAAGTACTATATAAAATGAAGGAAAATGATATGAAGATAAACAAGAATAAATGTCTATTCAATGTATCATCAGTAAATTATTTAGGATTTGTGATAGATGAAAATGGCATTCACAAAACAAAAGATAAGATAAAAGCAGTATGGGAAGCTAAAGTACCAACAAATGCTAAAGAGTTGCAATCATTTCTTGGATTAGTAACATTCTATGCAAAACTTATTAAAGATTTAGCAACAATAGCTCATCCCTTATACCAGCTATTAAAGAATGAGGTAACGTGGAAATGGTCACAGAAGTGTCAGAATGCTTTTGAAAAAATTAAAAAGGAGATTTGTTCTGATAAGCTTTTAGTACACTTTAAAGAAAATCTTCCTTTAAAATTAGTATGTAACTCCTCACAAGTTGGAATAGGTTGTGTCTTAGCACATGAAATGCCAGATGGCACAGAAAAACCTATTACATTTGCTTCAAGATTGTTGAATAAAGCTGAGCAAAATTATTCTCAAGTAGAGAAGGAAGGCTTATCGCTGATCTATGGAGTTAAAAAATTTCACATGTATTTGTATGGAAAGAAAATGTTTGCTTTGGTCACTGACCATAAGCCACTATTAGCTATCTTAGGTCCAAAAGCAGGACTACCGACGCTAGTTGCAGCTAGACTCCAGAGATGGGCAATAATATTAGCTGCTTATAATTACTCATTAGAGTATAGACCCACTAGTAAAATGGGAAATGCAGATGCACTGTCACGATTACCAGTAGAAAAAGCACCAGAAGGGCATGAAAAGTCCATACTATTGATTGAAACTCAGAACTTACCCCCGAGAGCAAAGAACATTTGACAAAGCACAACAAAAGATAAGGTCCTATGTAAATTGAAGGAATATTTGATGACAGGAAATTATAAGTTCTTAGAAGGAGAAGAGTGTCAAGCTTATAAAGCAGTTAAGGAAGAATTAAGTATAGAACAAGACTGTATCTTGAGAGGAGCTAGAGCAGTAATTCCCATGCCACTCAGAAAAAAGGTTTTGGAAGAAATACATGAAGGTCATCAAGGAATTGTGAAGTCAAAAGCTATAGCCAGAAGTTTCATATGGTGGCCAAATGTAGATAAAGATATAGAGGATTATATAAAGGATTGTCAGGATTGTGAATTACAGCAAAACAACCCTAAGTCAATAAGTTTACACCCATGGGAATGTGCAAGATATCCATATCAGAGACTGCATATTGATTATGCAGGACCCTTTCTGGGAAATTCTTATTTAGTAGTAGTTGATGCTTATAACAAATGGCCTGACATCATTCCAATGCAGACAACAACTTCTCTAAATACAATTAAAGTCCTCATGACATTATTTTCTGCTCATGGTATCCCAGAGATAATGGTCCTCAGTTCTGTTCAGAAGAGTTTGAGAATTTCTTAAAGGTAAATGGCATTAGACATACACTATCTGCACCCTATCACCCAGCAACAAATAGTGAAGCAGAAAGAATGGTACAAACCTTTAAAAATGCAATGAAAACGTGTAATGCTAACACCATGAACATTCATAATTCTCTTAATAAGTTTTTACTCACATATAGGACAATACCTCATACAGCAACGGGTGTTTGCCCTTCATTTTTATTGATGGGAAGGAGACTCAGATGTAAGTTAGATCTACTTCTACCTGACTCAAAAGGTAAAAGAGAAAATGAAATATATGAAAGGTTGAAAGGAATTGGAAAGATTTGACAATTCAGTGAAAATGATAGCGTAGTAGTCAGAATGTATAACAATAAGGAAAAATGGTCTAAAGGAAAAATTAAAAAGAAGTTAGGAAATCTGAACTACGAAGTAGAATTGGATGATGGCAAGGTAGTCAGACGACACATTGACCAGCTACAACCCAGTGGTAAAGAACCAGGGAGATCAGAAAGAGCTGAGTCTGTATTGTCTGATTGGAGGAACAGAGGAAAGCCTCCAGAAATATTAGACTTATAAGGAAATATGTAGTAACATAGTTACCTTACTTTAATATGCATCCTATGTCTAATTTTGTATCTCATGTAACTTTTTGTTTAAATAAAGGGGCCAATTCATTTTAGGGGAAAGGAGACTGTTATGTGATTACCTAATTGTGATTACCTAATTGTGTTTACGGGAAAGAGCCCAAAGCTCGTATCTTCCCGTCTCCTGATCGGTTCCATTTTAGACTTAGTGATACTTATCATACCTGTCCTTAAAACTATGGATTGAGATAGCATTAAGTACCTCCTCACTTAGCGAATTCCAATTATCAACTACTCTTACACTGAAAAAGTATTTCCTTACATCCTGCAAAGAAGTTTTCTTACAAAGCTTCAAACTATGACCTCTACTTCTAGAGCCAGCCATATCGAAATATCGATCCCTATCCACTCTATCATAACCATGAAGGAATTTAAAGACTGTCACCATATCCCCCCTCACTCTTCTAGCTTCGAGTGATGGTAAGTCTAATTTCCTCAGCCTCTCATCATAACTGAGATTGCGTATTTCTGGCACCAGTTTCGTGGCATGTCTTTGAACTTTTTCAAGCTTAGCTATGTGCTTTTTCAAGTGCGGATTCCAAAAGGGGGCTGCATATTCGAGTTTTGGCCTCACATAGGTTACATAAATATTTCTGAACATTCCTTGTCCATGTGCCTGAAGGCTACCCTTCCATTTGATAAGAATGCATATGCTGCCCTTACTATGCCATTTATATGTATTTCTGGAGACAAATCTGCCAGTATGTTTACTCCTAGGTCTCTCTCATTTTCTGTCTCTTGAAGTTGTACTCCAGCCACCGAGTAGTCAAGCTTGGGCCTTCTTGCACTTGTACCCATTCTCATTACCTTACATTTTGAAGTATTGAATTTCATTAGCCACTTTTCTGACCACTCATGCAGATTATTTAGATCCTCCTGAAGTTCTCTACCATTGTTCTCGTTTTTTACTTTCTTCACAATCTTTGCATCATCTGCAAACATATTCATGAATGAATTTACAGACTCTGGTAGGTCATTTACATATACAAGGAACAAAAGTGGCCCTAAAACTGAACCCTGTGGAACTCCACTACTAACTCTTCTCCATTCAGACACTGAGTGTCTTACTCTAACCCTCTGTTCCCTTCCTTCTAAGTAAGTTTTTATCCATTCCAAAACATTTCCACCTATTCTAGCCATTGAGTGCAGCTTCCTAATAAGTCTCCCATGTGGAACAGTGTCAAACGCTTTCTGGAAGTCTAGGAATATGCAATCTGCCCAGCCCTCTCTTTCCTGTAAGATTTGGCTTACCTCATCATAAAATTCTAATAAGTTTGTTACTGTTGATCTACCTTCTCTGAAGCCATGTTGCCTCACTGACAAAATGTTGAAGGATTCCAAGTGAAGGGAGATATGTTTCCTTAGTAGTTTCTCCATAGCTTTGCAAACTATGCTGGTCAAGGAAACTGGTCTATAGTTCAGAGCCGTATCCCTACTTCCCTTTTTGAAGATAGGTATCACATTTGCTTGTTTCCAGCATCTTGGAATCTCCCCCGACTCCAGTGACTCCTTAAATATGATACTTAGTGCCACTGATATTGTGTTTGCGCATTTTTTAAGCACATGAGGGGATATGTCATCAGGACCTGTAGCTTTATGAACATCTAAATCCATCAGCGCTTTGCATACCTCTGTGGCTGTAAGGTTGATGTTCTCTAATACCGGCCCTTGAGCTTCTATCACTGCAATCTGAGGGGGTGGGGTATTTTCTACTGTAAATACTGACTGAAACTCCTTGTTCAGTTCTTTGCAGATCTCTTCATCCGTCTCAGTGATGCTTCCATCCGCTCTCTTTAGCCTTAAAACCTGTTCTTTTACCTTCAGTTTTCCTCTGATAAAGCTGTGGAAAAGCTTGGGATTTTCTTTAGCCTTCCTGGTGATGTCCCTCTCATAATCTCTCTCTGACTCTCTCCTTTTACTTAGGTAGTCATTTCTTGCTCTTTTGTAGGTTTGCCAGGCATTTATGTTTTTTCTCCTCCTATACCTTTTCCAGCATTTGTCTCTCCACTCCTTAGCTCTTTTACACCCATTATCGAACCATTTCTCTCTGGCATGAATTACACCTACTTTGGTGACAGGTATGCAGCAATCTACTATCTTCCCATATTTCTCACAAAAGATGTCATACATTTCTTGTACAGATTTGTTGTAAAATAAGGTTCTCCAGTCAATAACTGCAAAAAGCTCATTCATTTTGATGTAATCTCCTTTCGGATAGTTCCTCCTCATGTCCTCAGTGCCTCTACTCTCAGGAAGAATATCTTCAATGATATACTCCATCAACAACACACAGTGGTCACTCTTTCCAATTGGTGGTTCATACTCAATATTTTCAATATCCAACACATTATCTGTGAACACTAGATCAAGTAGTGATGGCTCATCCCCACCCCTGGCCCTTGTTGGTTCCATTACATGTTGGTGTAGGAAATTCCCTTGTACACAATCTAGGAATCTTGCCCCGAATGAGTAAGCAGTTATGCATTTTGTCAAAGATATTCTCCATTTAAAGTTACCGCTTTCTATAAGCAAATAAATAATATTCTTAAGTACAAAGAATATGACTTGAAAGAAACCTGAATAGGATGTAATTCTTTTATA
Source organism: Halocaridina rubra (assembly GCA_037179515.1). Classification (NCBI taxonomy): domain Eukaryota; kingdom Metazoa; phylum Arthropoda; class Malacostraca; order Decapoda; family Atyidae; genus Halocaridina; species Halocaridina rubra. Next base: position 10,215 of record JAXCGZ010002740.1, read on the forward strand.
TTTGATTCTATGTAAAGTACTTATGGTTTTGATCCCTTTAAGTAGATTCTCATTTGTTCTTGTAATTTGATTAGTTGTAAGTTTATGTAACATATTATTAACTTCTTCTACATAATAAACCCTGTTGAGGAAGGAGTGTTTTATATACCTCTTATTAATCCTAAGTCATCTGTGACAAAAATGGGATATGTGATATATTAACACATTCATATAATAAAGAGGCCTACACTCGGCAACATAAAAGATATCCACAAGATTATTATCATTCTTGCAGGTAAGAAACACATTACATATTACCTCAAATTTAATGTTTTTTTTTTTCAGTTATTGACTGGAGGACCTTGTTTTACAACAAATCTGTACAAGAAATGTACAACATCTTTTGTGAGGAATATGGGAAGATAGTAAATTGTTCAATAGCTTCCACAAAAGTAGGAGTTATTCATGTCAGAGAGAAAAGGTTTAATAATGAGTGGCAGACTTATTAAAGAGCAAGAAATGATTGCCTAAGTAAAAAGAGGTGAGAGGCTATGAAAGGGATATCACCAAGAAGGCTAAAGAAAATCCCAAACTTTTCCACAGCTTTATCAGAGGAAAACTGAAGGTCAAAGAACAGGTTTTAAAGCTTAAGAGAGTAGATAGAAGCATCACTGAGATGGATGAGGAGATCTGCAGAGTATTGAACAAGGAGTTTTGATCAGTATTTACAGCAGAATATCCCTCACCCCCTCAAATTGCAGAGATAGGAGCTCATGGGATGGTATTAGAGAACATCATCTTTTCAGCCACAAAGGTATGCTAAGCACTGATGGAGTTAGATGCCCATAAAACTACAGGTCCTGATGATATATCCCCTTATGTAATTAAGAAATACACTAATTCAATATCGGCGGCATTACGTATCATAACTGAATGGTCGCTACAATCTGGGAAGATTCCAAGCTGCTCGAAACACGCGAATGTGGTATCTCTCTTCAAAAAGGGAAGGGGGGATACAGCTCTAAACTATAGACCTGTTTCTTTGACCAGCATAGTTTGAAAAGTCATGGTGAAACTATTAAGGGAACACCTCTCTTTACTTGGAATCATTCAACTATTTGTCAGTGAGACAACATAGCTTCAGAGAAGGTAGATCAACAGTGACAAACTTTTTAGAATATTATGATGAAGTAAGCCAAATCTTAAAGGAAGGAGAGGGCTGGGTGGTTTGCATATTCCTAGACTTTCAGAAGGTATTTGATATGGTCTTAAATGCGTAACCTATTGAGAAGCTGCAAGCAATGGCGAGAATAGGTGGAAATTTCTTGGAATGGATAAAAGCTTACTTAGAAGGAAGGGAACAGAGGTTTAGAGTAAGACAGTGTCTGAATGGAGAAGGGTTTGTAGTGGAGATTCAGAAGGTTCAGTTTTGTGATATAGTCGCCAATTGTAATAGATTTGGTTAGGTATTTTGGTTTCCCTGCATTTAGAGTTAGATAGGTTGCCTGCATTGGCCACGACCGGCAGCCAGCGATTAGGTTAGGATATGCTTGGTAATTACTTAGAACCGGTTAAATAAGCTAGTACTAACCAGTCATTATATAACTGACTTACTGTATATATTATCACACTATCACTATGATATATATTACTTAGCGGCATTAGAAATAGGGTTAGGGTTATGTTAGTAAGTGTAGGATATCGGATAATGATAGGAAATATGTAGGAAATGCCTGGAGCTATTTGCAGGTGTCGTTGGACATCATTCATAGTTTGCGAAAAAAGAAAGATAGCTCTTCTGCTTACTATGATTATATTAGAATAGGAATAATGCTTTTAAATAAATCATGTAAGTTAGAACTTAACTTAGAAATAATATACACTATGTACAATATTACCACTACATTACACCCCTTCCCCCTACAAATCAAGCCTCTCTGGAGGCTTGACAACTCTAGCAGAGCGGCTTACTGGGGTAGCCAGTTTGGGCTGAATGTCAACTTCAGCTCCCCCATTAGGTTTGTCTACTCTCTCATGAACCATAGGCGAAAGAGTAGACTCATCACTTATAACACGTGAGAAAGTCTTAATAGGAGTAGACTTAATACTTGGTGTAGATCGATTTAGAATCTGGTCTTGATGACGTCTCACTACATTTTCTCCTCGAAGTTCACATTTGTAAGACACATGACCAGTTTGTTTCAACACTCTTGCAGGAACTCAACGATCCATAGAAACTGTCGAATAATTCTGCATCATGACAGAAGACTTAGGTGTCAAGTATAGATTTCTAGCAATATTACTGTTATAATTAGACTTTTGCCGGTCTTGCTTAGACAACACAGTCTACACGTTTACTAGGGTGTACTAGATCCAACACGATACGTAGCTTCTGGCCAAACATCAACTCAACTGGAGACATTCCAGTAGTAGAATGAGGTGTCACTCTGTACTGGAAAAGATACTTATCTAACTTAGTTCTCCAAGCTTCACCAGAGTAGTGTTTGAGGAAATATTTAAAACCCTTGGCAGTATTTTCAGCCTGGCCATTCATGCTTGGCTGGTAGGGTGTAGACGTGATATGATGAACACCATCTTTCTCCAGAAATAGGTTGAATTCCCTAGACATAAAATTAGGACCATTTTCAGTAGTGAGTTTCATAGGCAGACCAAAATGTGAGAAAACATTTCTAATGAGATTAATAGCAGCAAACAAACTAGTGTTTTTAGTAGGAAGCACTTCAGTCCACTTAGAATAGGTACCCATGACTGGACCAGTATAGTTGCATATGCTGTCACCCATGGCCTCTCGGTCAATCCCATGGGTGTAAAGGTGCTCTCTTAGGCAATGCTTTAGTAGCTAGACAAATGGAGCACCCAACTGACAAATTGTCACAGTCACGGTCCAATCCAGGCCACCAAACATAACTTTAGACCAATTGCTTCATTTTAGTAGAGCCTAAATGCTCTTGATGCAACTCATTTAACATACTCTCTCTCCCTTTAGGAGGAATAATTACCCTAGATCCCCATAGAATGCAACCTTCTTGAACACTTAAGTCATTCTTTTGATGGAAGAGCAGTCTCAATTCATCCTCAACATTCTCAGGCCAACCAAAGTCTAGATAGAGTAAAACTTTAGCAAGTAATGGGTCCTTAGAAGTCCACTTACTAACATCAGTAGCAGTTACAGGGATGGCATCCAATGCATTAACTAACTGGATCCACTCTGTACAAACAGGAACACTATCAAGAGCATTTACTAGTGGTAATTGGCTCAAAGCATCAGCCATACCTGAAGATTTACCTGAACGGTGATACACCTCAAATGAATAGGCTTGAAGCATCAATGACCATTGCTGGATCCTACCAGAGGCCATTTCAGGAATAGGCTTATTAGGGTTGAACAAACCTATAAGTGCTTTGTGATCTGTAATTAGAGAAAATGCATGACCCAACAAATAGTGATGAAAATTCTTCAGCTCAAAAACAAGTGTGAGGGCCTCCTTCTCTGTCTGAGAATAATTGGCCTCAGCTTTATTTAGAGTTCAGGATGCAAAAACAACTGGCAATACAGCACCACTCTTCTTCTGACAAAGAACAGCACCCAAACCATCCTTAGAATTGTTAGCAGACACTACGATAGGTAAATTAAGGTCAAAATGACTTGGGCAGGCATATATTAATAACATTTTAGATTTTTGGAAAGCTTTACTGTGGTACTCATTTCACTTCCATCTAACATCCTTTCTCAAAAGACTATTCAAAAGCTCAAGAAAATCAGCAGCATTTACCAAGAACTTCCTATAGAAATTTAACATTCCTAAATAACTGCATAACTGTGTTAAATCCTTAGGCTCAGGGGCATTAAATAGAGCATCTAATTTCTCCTTAGTAGGCTTCAAACCAGTAGCATGAATTGTATAACCCAAATACTGTACTTGGCCAACACCAAAAGAACACTTGGTAGGATGCAGTTTCAGTTCAACTTCCTCTAGTATTCCTAAGGCTTTGCATAAGCGCTCCCCATGTTCACAAGAGTTTGCTCCTGATACTAGTATGTCATCAAGAAATATAGAATTGCCAGGAATACCTCACAATAAATTCTCCATAGTTTGTTGGAAAATTCCCGGAGCACTAGCTATACCGAAACGCAAATGGTTATGCTGAAGCAATCCTCGGTGGGTGTTAATAATAGTGAGTGAACGTGACCCAGGGCTAAGAAGAATCTGATTTAGGCACTCATGTCCAATTTCGAAAAAAATTTCCAATCCCCAAAGTAGCAAATAGGTCATCAATTCTATGCACAGGATATTTAGTAACTTTACACGCTTGGTTAATGGTCAAATGATAGTCTTCGCAAATACGTACAGTTCCGTCGCCTTTAAGCACACAAAAATAGGAGCAGCCCAAATAGAGTGATTGACCGGCTCAACGATATTTTGTTCCATCAATTCATCCAAGGCTGTGTGTACTTTAGCATGCATAGCGTATGGTACATTATGGCCCTGTAATACTTAGGTAATACTGCCTAATCCACTTCAAAACTTCCATTCCTTTATAACCTCCTAATTCTTCTCGGAACAAATCAGAAAATTTCTCCATGACAGACTTCTCAGCAATAGCATGCACAGCACATTCCACTAGACTTAGGCTAATATTTAGAGCAGGCAATAAATCACGACCTAATAGGTTAGGACCAGCATCCTTCACTATTACGATAGCTTGATTCTCTAAAACATGACCTTGGAATTTGATTTTTACCCAAATCTCCCAACACACAGGAATTTTGGAACCTCCATACTTCTTCAATTTAGTCTTAGAAGGCATTATTTTAGGCTTAGCCTTAGGAATGCACTTCAGAAATTTTTGTTCACTGATAAGAGTACGAGCAGCACCTGTGTGCAAATTTTTTAGATAATATTACTATTGCTGTAAAAACAAGTGCAATTGCTTTGGTTACTGGTGTTGTATTAATTTTTGTCATTATTAAAAATTTACATCCTTCAGAAGGCTTTTGCATGGCCAAACATGTATGCCGAGGTAGACATATACATGGGCTCCTGCCCTGTCTGTCAGTCCACCTCTACGGCACTGGTACCGATAGTCCTCATGGGCATAACTAAGCTCTCAACGCATTTTATGCTTATATATGACTTCAATTGAAAGAATAGTGGTTAATTTGGTATATCAATATTCAAAAATGCATAAGAATTTTGAAAGTGAAAAGACTATGTACAAATTACCATATATTAAGGCAACCGGCTCTTGCCTACTGTGATGGCCCCTCAATAGCATGAGGGAGATGAAAGGAGTTTGTTGATCAATAATGGAGACGAAATTAGGTATGAGGGCACCCGAAAAGTGGATTTGACTAGTCGACTTTTACGACACGAAGAGGAACACAGAGAAAGTATTCTTATCTCCCTCCCTCAGGAGGAATCAAATTACTTACCAGGTGGTTATCAGGCGATTGCATTTATTTTTGCATTCATATTACTAATACTAATAGTTATCATTGCTATTGCTAATACATATGCAACTGCTTATAATATTGGTGTTGTGGTCAAATAGTTACAATTTTGTTACTATTACAATTTCGCCTTTATTGCTGAATAATAATAATAATAATAATAATAATAATAATAATAATAATAATAATAATAATATAATAATAATAATAATAATAATAATAATAATAATAATAATAATTTGTTTATTTGTGGGTATTATTTTAGTTATGGGGATTAATGGAATATGGGGCCAAGGAAAATACCCCTAAGGGGTACGCATTCCCCTAGGTGAGGTTAGGTTAGGTTAGGATGCACCAAAAATAACTAAATATGTAAACCTCAGGCGAACCTTCATGGAGACTGCACTTATATCTGCAGTCTATAAAGATAAGGCAATGTTTAAAGACAATAACAGAATACAGTCAGTGTGTACACCTAGTTCGCTTTTTACTCGTGTTTATAATCCACGAAATTGGAATAACGCCCCTAAAAATAATAGTAAAAAAATACGAAATTCGCAAATACCGCTTGCCAAGAAATTTGAATTTTTTTTTCATTTTGATAAATAAGCGACCGCCTCGGAGGCTTTTCCCCACCATGCTGCCATATACTTTAGTGTGGCATTACTCAGTATAGTGCGTGGATATATCTCATGTTCTAACTGTGTTTGTGTTACGGTTTGTGTTTTCAGTTCTTTTGTATTTTAAAGATTATATATTGTACTATCATGGCCAGTAAATGGCCAGGAAAAGTCTGTGTAAGTGCTTCTACTCCCAAAAGAGCGAGAAAGGCAATAATTCTTGAAATAAAATTGCAAGTGTTGGGCCAGTGTGAGAGTACGGTCGCCATTAAACCGGCGATGCATCTCGGTGATTGCTACGGTTTGTGTTTTCAGTTTTTTTGTATTCTAAAGATTATATATTGTACTATCATGGCCAGTAAACGCCCAGGAAAAGACTGTGTAAGTGCTTCTATTCCCAAAAGAGCAAGAAAGGCAATAATCTTGGAGGAGGAGGGTGAGGGGGTAAAGGTTTTTAGTGATAAGTTAAAATAAATTTTTAGTAAGTGGAGTGATGTGCAGGCTTTCACTGAGAATCATCACCCTGGACAAAACTGTGAACAATAGAGAAGTGAACATTTTAAATGACAATATGATGTCCTATATCAGAAAATTTATCAACAAAAAAAAAAAGCCAAACTTCTCTGGATCGTTTTTTATGCCAATACCAGTCAGAGAATCACTTTCCAAGAGAGAATGTACATGTAGAAAGAAAACACCAGAAATACCACCTGTACCTGAACAGTTGCCCAATGCTTTTATGGGAGGGGACTCTCCATTGAAGGAGCAGTCCCTCTACTCCTCCACCACCATCCAGGAGTGCCAGCAACTATCAACCACAAAGGTAAATACCATGTTTTATTTTAGTACAGCAAAATACTGTACTTTATTTTTCTATAATTAAGGCTATTTTTAATGCGATTAAATTTCTTTTGTCTCATATAAAGCCATAAAAAATATTGAAAAGGTATTTTCTGGGGCTGGGGAATAGACTACCTTGATTCACATGCATATTAATGAGAAAAATTGTTTAAAGTTACGAATATTTCGACTCACAAATGGCTTTAAGGAATGGATTAAGTTCGTGACTAGAGGTACCACTATATATATATATATATATATATATATATATATATATATATATATATATATATATATATATATATATATATATATATATATATATATATATATATATATATATATATATATATATATATATATATATATATATATATATATATATATATATATATATATATATATATATATATATATATATATATATATATATATATATATATATATATATATATACACACACACATATCTATTTTCTCGTGCCCGGGCCTTTGTCGATGAGGGCAGTTTCTGCCTGTCCCGGTGTCACACTCTTAAAAAAAAAAAAAAAAAAAAAAAAAAAAAAAAAAAATATATATATATATATATATATATATATATATATATATATATATATATATATATATATATATATATATATATATATACATAATATATATATATATATATATATATATATATATATATATATATATATATATATATATATATATATATATATATATATATATATATATATATATATGAATAATTTTTTTTTTACCCCGACTGGGACTCGAACCTAGGACTTATGATTACTAAGTCAAGTCGCTACCACTACACCACAGAAGGTTAAAAGGAATCCAACCTTATAGCTTATAACTGCTATACTTAGCAATGAACGCATTCTAACTGAATGCCACTATGTTCATATTACAGATTCCCCAACCTCACTCGTGGCTTCATTTTAGCATTTAATTCAATTCTCAATCTCATTCGGGCCATGAAATAACCAAATAAGCACATTACATATGTGAAAACATGAATCATTTTTTACCCCGACAGGGACTCGAACCTAGGACTTATGATTGCTAAGTCAAGGCGCTACCACTACACCACAGAAGGTTAAAAGGAATCCAACCTTATAGCTTATATCTGCTATACTTAGGAATGAACGCATTCTATCTGAATGCCACTATGTTCATATTACAGATTCCCCAACCTCACTCGTGGCTTCATTTTAGCATTTAATTCAATTCCCAATCTCATTCCGGCCTTGAAATAACCAAATAAGCACATTACATGCTGTGAAAACATGAATAATTTTTTACCTTGACCGGGACTCGAACCTAGGACTTATGATTACTAAGTCAAGGCGCTACCACTACACCACAGAAGGTTAAAAGGAATCCAACCTTATAGCTTATATCTGCTATACTTAGGAATGAACGCATTATAACTGAATGCCACTATGTTCATATTACAGATTCCCCAACCTCACTCGTGGCTTCATTTTAGCATTTAATTCAATTCCCAATCTCATTTGGGCCATGAAATAACCAAATAAGCACATTACATATGTGAAAACATGAATAATTTTTTGCCCCGACCGGGACTCGAACCTAGGACTTATGATTACTAAGTCAAGGCGCTACCACTACACCACAGAAGGTTAAAAGGAATCCAACCTTATAACTTATATCTGCTATACTTAGGAATGTACGCATTCTAACTGAATGCCACTATGTTCATATTACAGATTCCCCAACCACACTCGTGGCTTCATTTTAGCATTTAATTCAATTCCCAATCTCATTCGGGCCATGAAATAACCAAATAAGCACATTACATATGTGAAAACATGAATCATTATTTACCCCGACCGCGACTCGAACCTAGGACTTATGATTACTAAGTCAAGGCGCTACCACTACACCACAGAAGGTTAAAAGGAATCCATCCTTATAGCTTATATCTGCTATACTTAGGAATGAATGCATTCTAACTGAATGCCACTATGTTCATATTACAGATTCCCCAACCTCACTCGTGGCTTCATTTTAGCATTTAATTTAATTCCCAATCTCATTCCGGCCATGAAATAACCAAATAAGCACATTACATATGTGTAAACATGAATAATTTGTTACCCCGACCGGGACTCGAACCTAGGACTTATGATTACTAAGTCAAGGCGCTACCACTACACCACAGAAGGTTAAAAGGAATCCAACCTTATAGCTTATATCTGCTATACTTAGGAATGAACGCATTCTAACTGAATGCCACTATGTTCATATTACAGATTCCCCAACCTCACTCGTGGCTTCATTTTAGCATTTAATTCAATTCCCAATCTCATTCGGGCCATGAAATAACCAAATAAGCACATTACATATGTGAAAACATGAATCATTTTTTACCCCGACAGGGACTCGAACTTAGGACTTATGATTACTAAGTCAAGGCGCTACCACTACACCACAGAAGGTTAAAAGGAATCCAACCTTATAGCTTATATCTGCTATACTTAGGAATGAACGCATTCTAACTGAATGCCACTATGTTCATATTACAGATTCTCCAACCTCACCCGTGGCTTCATTTTAGAATTTAATTCAATTCCCAATCTCATTCGGGCCATGAAATAACCAAATAAGCACATTACATATGTGAAAACATGAATCATATTTTACCCCGACCGGGACTCGAACCTAGGACTTATGATTACTAAGTCAAGGCGCTACCACTACACCACAGAAGGTTAAAAGGAATCCAACCTTATAGCCTATATCTGCTATACTTAGGAATGAACGCATTCTAACTGAATGCCACTATGTTCATATTACAGATTCCCCAACCTCACTCGTGGCTTCATTTTAGCATTTAATTCAATTCCCAATCTCATTTGGGCCATGAAATAACCAAATAAGCACATTACATATGTGAAAACATGAATAATTTTTTACCCCGACCGGGACTCGAACTTAGGACTTATGATTACTAAGTCAAGGCGCTACCACTACACCACAGAAGGTTAAAAGGAATCCATCCTTATAGCTTATATCTGCTATACTTAGGAATGAAAGCATTCTAACTGAATGCCATTATGTTCATATTACAGATTCCCCAACCTCACTCGTGGCTTCATTTTAGCATTTAATTCAATTCCCAATCTCATTCGGGCCATGAAATAACCAAATAAGCACATTACATATGTGAAAACATGAATAATTTGTTACCCCGACCAGGACTCGAACCTAGGACTTATGATTACTAAGTCAAGGCGCTACCACTACACCACAGAAGGTTAAAAGGAATCCAACCTTATAGCTTATATCTGCTATACTTAGGAACGAACGCATTCTAACTGAATGCCACTATGTTCATATTACAGATTCCCCAACCTCACTCGTGGCTTCATTTTAGCATTTAATTCAATTCCCAATCTCATTCGGGCCATGAAATAACCAAATAAGCACATTACATATGTGAAAACATGAATTATTTTTTACCCCGACAGGGACTCGAACTTAGGACTTATGATTACTAAGTCAAGGCGCTACCACTACACCACAGAAGGTTAAAAGGAATCCAACCTTATAGCTTATATCTGCTATACTTAGGAATGAACGCATTCTAACTGAATGCCACTATGTTCATATTACAGATTCTCCAACCTCACCCGTGGCTTCATTTTAGAATTTAATTCAATTCCCAATCTCATTCGGGCCATGAAATAACCAAATAAGCACATTACATATGTGAAAACATGAATCATATTTTACCCCGACAGGGACTCGAACCTAGGACTTATGATTACTAAGTCAAGGTGCTACCACTACACCACAGAAGGTTAAAAGGAATCCAACCTTATAGCTTATATCTGCTATACTTAGCAATGAACGCATTCTAACTGAATGCCACTATGTTCATATTACAGATTCCCCAACCTCACTTGTGGCTTCATTTTAGCATTTAATTCAATTCCCAATCTCATTCGGGCCATGAAATAACCAAATAAGCACATTACATATGTGAATACATGAATAATTTTTTACCCCGACCGGGACTCGAACTTAGGACTTATGATTACTAAGTCAAGGCGCTACCACTACACCACAGAAGGTTAAAAGGAATCCAACCTTATTGCTTATATCTGCTGTACTTAGGAATGTACGCATTCTAACTGAATGCCACTATGTTCATATTACAGATTCCCCAACCACACTCGTGGCTTCATTTTAGCGTTTAATTCAATTCCCAATCTCATTCGGGCCATGAAATAACCAAATAAGCACATTACATATGTGAAAACATGAATCATTATTTACCCCGACCGCGACTCGAACCTAGGACTTATGATTACTAAGTCAAGGCGCTACCACTACACCACAGAAGGTTAAAAGGAATCCATCCTTATAGCTTATATCTGCTATACTTAGGAATGAACGCATTCTAACTGAATGCCACTATGTTCATATTACAGATTCCCCAACCTCACTCGTGGCTTCATTTTAGCATTTAATTCAATTCCCAATCTCATTCAGGCCATGAAATAACCAAATAAGCACATTACATATGTGAAAACATGAATAATTTGTTACCCCGACCGGGACTCGAACCTAGGACTTATGATTACTAAGTCAAGGCGCTACCACTACACCACAGAAGGTTAAAAGGAATCCAACCTTATAGCTTATATCTGCTATACTTAGGAATGAACGCATTCTAACTGAATGCCACTATGTTCATATTACAGATTCCCCAACCTCACTCGTGGCTTCATTTTAGCATTTAATTCAATTCCCAATCTCATTCGGGCCATGAAATAACCAAATAAGCACATTACATATGTGAAAACATGAATCATTTTTTACCCCGACAGGGACTCGAACTTAGGACTTATGATTACTAAGTCAAGGCGCTACCACTACACCACAGAAGGTTAAAAGGAATCCAACCTTATAGCTTATATCTGCTATACTTAGGAATGAACGCATTCTAACTGAATGCCACTATGTTCATATTACAGATTCTCCAACCTCACCCGTGGCTTCATTTTAGAATTTAATTCAATTCCCAATCTCATTCGGGCCATGAAATAACCAAATAAGCACATTACATATGTGAATACATGAATAATTTTTTACCCCGACCGGGACTCGAACTTAGGACTTATGATTACTAAGTCAAGGCGCTACCACTACACCACAGAAGGTTAAAAGGAATCCAACCTTATTGCTTATATCTGCTGTACTTAGGAATGTACGCATTCTAACTGAATGCCACTATGTTCATATTACAGATTCCCCAACCTCACTTGTGGCTTCATTTTAGCATTTAATTCAATTCCCAATCTCATTCGGGCCATGAAATAACCAAATAAGTACATTACATATGTGAATACATGAATAATTTTTTACCCCGACCGGGACTCGAACCTAGGACTTATGATTACTAAGTCAAGGCGCTACCACTACACCACAGAAGGTTAAAAGGAATCCAACCTTATAGCTTATATCTGCTATACTTAGGAATGAACACATTCTAACTGAATGCCACTATGTTCATATTACAGATTCCCCAACCTCACTCGTGGCTTCATTTTAGCATTTAATTTAATTCCCAATCTCATTCGGGCCATGAAATAACCAAATAAGCACATTACATATGTGAAAACATGAATAATTTTTTACCCCGACCGGGACTCGAACCTAGGACTTATGATTACTAAGGCAAGGCGCTACCACTACACCACAGAAGGTTAAAAGGAATCAAACCTTATAGCTTATATCTGCTATACTTAGGAATGAACGCATTCTAACTGAATGCCACTATGTTCATATTACAGATTCCCCAACCTCATCCGTGGTGTCTTGAATATATTTCAAGACAGTTTATTTCTACGTACATTATGTAAGTGTTAGTTTGCATATAGTTTCGTTTATTGTAACGTAAGTGCATAAATGTATACTTTTAGACTTCGCATGTATACTTATTAAGTTCTATCATGTATACACGTATATTCGTATGTATAATGTGTAGTTTATTAGGGAGGCTGGCCGTAGAAGACGTGGAGAAAGGAATGTAGGTCACTAATGGATTTTAGCCATTAACCCTTCACCTCCTTGATAACGCTTATTGCATCGCCTCGTTGAACAAAGAACTGTTGTAAGCAAGTCATAAGTCAACTTAGTCCTAGTACCAAGGACCCCGACAAACTAGAGGAGTTTGTGGGACTTTCTTATAAAGTTAGTTGCCGTCGTGAGATGCTACGAGGCACTCATTCTTACTGTGTTTGTTAACAGTACTTATAAGTTTATTATTAGTGGTACTCGTGAGACGTTACGAGACACTCAAGTAAAAAACGTGATAGAGATACGTGGATCAGAAGATATTCAATGAGTTTGATTGGGAATCCCGTGATTGCTGACGACATCAGGGTTATCCGGATAGATGAGTACAGATGCAATGCAGATTTACCTTATTTCTAACAATATTTATAACTACGTGTGAGGGACAGAATGAGCTCATTTAATTGCACACTCGTAGGTAGAATGTATGTTAGAAAATTTATTATTCTGTATGAGGAAGTTTTACTTTAAGGTGAGGAGAGTTTATTTAAATATTCACATATCAACAGTTCATAAACCCCCTTATAAAATATGTGCATGTATGTCTATGCATGTAATATTAATTATATCTTATTGGTAGAGGATTTAATTTTGAGATCGTGGTAGGCCTCTACTGAAGCCGTGTCAGGATTTCCGAATTTAGGGGGTTATAAGATCGAAGGGTAAATAACACACAGGAAATCCTCCACAGCTTTTGGTCCTTCGAACCGGATGAGAATTGGTGTGGTAATGGTGAAAATAGTGTACATTTTAGATAAGCTCCCACCTTGTAAGAAGTTAGTGTAAAACTCTACGGTTAAAATCGTCCACATTTCAGCGAAAACAGGGAGGAGCATTGCATGTATTTGCATGAATATTGCAAATATAACTTTGAAATTTAAGTGGTTGTTGAAATATATAAGAGAATCCATTTCCCAAGTGGATAAAGCATTTCTCTATCTGTGGAAACGAAATATACTTTCGTAGTTGAGCGTCCATTAAGTAATTTGGATATTAGAACCCAATTTCGGCTGGGTGAACAGTGGTTTTTAGGGATTTGTGTGTTTACATATTTCCCATTTAACGATGTTTAGAATGTCGTATTGATTCCTTTGTTTACGAAAATACACAGAAGGTAGTGACCCACCTACTGCTAGGTGCACAGTGTCGTTTATCTGAGGAACAGTGTGGTTTGCATTACACTTTCCATTTACTGTTGCTGACTTAACAGTGTCGTTTAATTGATGAAAAGTGTGTTTTACACTTTGAGGATTGGTGTCATAATTGACGCAATTAAATAACTATGTTATTATCTTGAATTTTTGGAAGACTGTCCTTTGATACTCTTTACAGAGTGATTGTTCGTTGCATTGTGGATGCATAAAGAAGATCGTGGATTCTTTGATGATAAAATTGCATCAACTATTTGTTTGTTGTTTTATGTTCTATTTGCTTTCTCAATATGTCGGTTAAACCTGAGGCATTAAAACGCCTTCGGGAATTGGTTCAACGTGATTGTGTTCAGTGTCAAACAGAACTTGCCAAAGATGATGAGACACTTGTTGTTACTTATTTAGAAAGATGTCATCATACGCTAACAGAAAGATTTGGAAGATATGAGAGGAAATATTGGAGAATGTTCATGTGGGTAATTTGTTGGATGCTTGTACCAGTGAAGAGAAACAGTTTGATATATGCAATACTGCAGATGTAGAGTGGGAAAAGACCAAAATATCACTGCAAGCACTAAATTCCAACAATGCAAGACTTCAAAGGGTA
>JAXCGZ010002740.1:30000-37752 GCA_037179515.1 Halocaridina rubra
AGAGCAGATGGAAGCATCCCTGAGACGGATGAAGAGATCTGCAAAGAATTGAACAAGGAGTTTCAGTCAGTATTTACAGTAGAAAATACCCCACCCCCTCAGATTGCAGTGATAGAAGCTCAAGGGCCAGTATTAGAGTACATCAACCATACAGCCACAGAGGTATGCAAAGCGCTGATGGATTTAGATGTTCATAAAGCTACAGGTCCTGATTACATATCCCCTCATGTGCTTAAAAAATGCGCAAACTCAATATCAGTGGCACTAATTATCATATTTAAGGAGTCACTGGAGTCAGGGGAGATTCCAAGATGCTGGAAACAAGCAAATGTGATACCTATCTTCAAAAAGGGAAGGAGGGATACGGCTCTGAACTATAGACCAGTTTCCTTGACCAGCATAGTTTGCAAAGTTATGGAGAAACTACTAAGGAAACATATCTCCCTTCACTTGGAATCCTTCAACTTTTTGTCAGTGAGGCAACATGGCTTCAGAGAAGGTAGATCAACAGTAACAAACTTATTAGAATTTTATGATGAGGTAAGCCAAATCTTACAGGAAAGAGAGGGCTGGGCAGATTGCATATTCCTAGACTTCCAGAAAGCGTTTGACACTGTTCCACATGGGAGACTTATTAGGAAGCTGCAATCAATGGCTAGAATAGGTGGAAATGTTTTGGAATGGATACAAACTTACTTAGAATGAAGGGAACAGAGGGTTAGAGTAAGACACTCAGTGTCTGAATGGAGAAGAGTTAGTAGTGGAGTTCCACAGGGTTCAGTATTAGGGCCACTTTTGTTCCTTGTATATGTAAATGACCTACCAGACTCTGTAAATTCATTCATGAATATGTTTGCAGATGCTGCAAAGATTGTGAAGAAAGTAAAAAACGAGAACAATGGTAGAGAACTTCAGGAGGATCTAAATAATCTGCATGAGTGGTGAGAAAAGTGGCTAATGAAATTCAATACTTCAAAATGTAAGGTAATGAGAATGGGTACAAGTGCAAGAAGGCCCAAGCTTGACTACTCGGTGGCTGGAGTTCAACTTCAAGAGACAGAAAATGAGAGAGATCTAGGAGTAAACATACTGGCAGATTTGTCTCCAGAAGTACATATAAATGGCATAGTAAGGGCAGCATATGCATTCTTATCAAATGTAAGGGTAGCCTTCAGGCACATGGACAAGGAAATGTTCAGAAATATTTATGTAACCTATGTGAGGCCAAAACTCGAATACACAGCCCCCTTTTGGAATCCGCACTTGAAAAAGCACATAGCTAAGCTTGAAAAAGTTCAAAGACATGCCACGAAACTGGTGCCAGAAATACGCAATCTCAGTTATGATGAGAGGCTGAGGGAATTAGACTTACCATCACTGGAAGCTAGAAGAGTGAGGGGGGATATGGTGACAGTCTTTAAATTCCTTCATGGTTATGATAGAGTGGATAGGGATCGATATTTTGATATGGCTGGCTCTAGAACTAGAGGTCATAGTTTGAAGCTTCGTAAGAAAAGTTCTTTGCAGGATGTAAGGAAATGCTTTTTCAGTGTAAGAGTAGTTGATAATTGGAATTGGCTAAGCGAAGAGGTAGTTAATGCTATCTCAATCCATAGTTTTAAGGACAGGTATGATAAGTATCACCAAGTATAAAATGGAACCGATCAGGAGACGGGAAGATACGAGCTTTGGGCTCTTACTCATAAACACAATTAGGTAATCTCAATTAGGTAATCACACACACACACACACACACAGTACACACATCCCAGTGAATCTTAAAATTTTCCTTGTGTTTTTGAGTGACTAAGTGCTTAGTGGAAAACTTTACCATAATTTCCCTAAATATGAAATCCTGCAGAGTATTGTGAGTACAAAACTTATATTTGTTGTATGACGAGACTGTCCAAAATATCAAAGGAAAAAATTAAGAACATATTTGTGAGGGGAGAGAGAAGCTGCTGTCCTGGTCTGCCTTGAAGGAAATTTAGAAGAGTTGCCAGAAGTGAAGCCATCACATCACATTACCTAATTTTTTGTGTAAACTGGGGAAAGCTCTTGAGCCGTTTACCTGATCCTGTGGTTCCATATATTGTTAAAATCAGTATCCTTCCCATTTATATTAACTTGTTAGTTAGTTTGATACTTGAAATAATTGAATAATTAAATAAATACCAAATATACACCTGTCAACAGTACTGAGTTAAGTTGCCAAGTAGTACAGCTGTCCTATTTTCTTCATTTTTCTTTTCTTTTAGCTTTCTCTTTTACTATTTTTTTTATTTTGTATATATATTGAGTTAAGTGTAAAGTCTAATCCTGTGATAACATATCTTGGTTAGCAAGTGAGTTTATCAGTTAGGAAGAATATATAGCAGAAACAGGTGGGTGCCTCCTCAGACACAAATTTGAATTTTCCTTCAGGTTTGACTTTTGTTTTGTTGCATATTTTTTCTTTTTCTTTTTATCCTTAAATTACAATAGTCAAATTTTTAAGTAAAGATGTGTGTTACCAAAAAAGAGATAAATTGAGTCACTAAATAGCACTTATATGGAGATATAAAAATTTTGTGTGAAGCTTAAATAAAAGTTTTTCACTCTCTTTTTTTCTCTTTCTCTTCTTCTTTCTATATTCTGTGAGAGGGAGAACATAAAAATGAGGCCATCTCTGTCCCAAACCTCTCCTACCCATGAGTCGGGAGGAGGGGTAGCCATTAGGAGACTTAAATAGAAAATCAAGAATTTAGAGGCAATGGTTATAAGCCTTGATGAAAAAATTCAGAATATGGATGGAGAAATGAAAGAGAATGAAACACTCAGAGAGGAAATAAGATCTTTGGAGGAAGCAAATAAAGCACAAGGGCAGGATAGAAAGGAACTAGAAAAGAGAATAAAGAAGCTGGAAGGGGAAAAGAGTCAACTAGAAACTAGAATTTCTAAACAAGAAGATAAAAACAAACAGCTGAATGACAACCTAAAGGAATTAGATGTTAGTTCACTGCTCTCTTCTGAGAGAGACGAGATTGCTGCTTGGAATGTCCAGATTAAGGAAAACATTGAACAGTTCAGAAAAGAGTTCCAGGAGCTGAAAATGGAAAATGATGCCATGAAAACTTCCTTTGCTGATGCACTAAAGGGAAATGTGGCAGTAAAAGAGGCTCTAAAGGTGGTGGCACTGGAAAACATACAAACAGTTGACTATAAAGAGACAGTAATCGAAAAAATGAAAGACGTTGTGATGGAAAGGGCAAACCCACTCATCAAACAGGCACTTGATAAGGAGAAGACAGTGGTAATCTCAGGCATAAGCGAATCCCAGGAGCCAACATGGCAGGGGAGACTAGAAGAAAATAAATCTAGGGTTGTAGACCTGATAAGAAAGCTTGGAGTAGTTTGTGGTCCTGAGGATATTGTAAACATACACCAACTAGGTAAATATTCGAGGGAAGGAAAGCCGAGACCAACAAAAGTAACCTTTGAGAGAGGGGAAACATGTAGGGAAATATTGTTGAGAAAAAACGTCTAAAAGACCTTCAAGAATTCAAAGAAGTGTTCATTAGACGATACAGAACACAGGAAGAGATGCGAAAGATAAAAAACTTGTTGCATGAGGCAAGAAGGTTAAATGAAGAAAGAAATGAAGAAGAGAAGAAAAATTTTCATTTCAGAGTTCTTCCAGACAAAGGGGAGATAAAGAAGATAATGACAGCAGATCAGGGGATGGGGCCTCATTAAGATTGTTATACACAAATGCTGATGGATTAGCTGGTAAGGCAGTAGAATTAAAAGATAGGATTCACAACAGTAAGGCAGATATAGTAGCAATTACAGAGACTAAGTTGAGTGAGGACATAAACAGTGTCACAGTTTTTCCTAAGGGTTTCAGAATACTAAGGGTTGAAAGATCTGAAAGGACTGGTGGAGGGATAGCACTGCTCATAAGTGAAAGGATTGAAGTTGAAGAAATAAACTTGGCTATAGAAAGTGAGTTCAAGGAATTTCTTGTTGCTCGCATAAACACTGGGTCAGAGAGCATTATAATAACTGTTGTATATAACCCACCAAGGAACCAGAATAGGTTGAAGTTTATGAGGAAAGTCATATAGGTACTATTGAAGTCATAAACTCAGTTGTTAACATGGCACAGGAAAAAAAATGTAGGATTTTGATTATGGGAGATTTTAATCATAAAGAGATAGATTGGATAAATCTTGACCCACACAGTGGTGAGGACTCATTCAGGGCAAGTGTCCTAGAACAAGGGAATTTCCTACACCAACATGTAATGGAACCGACGAGGGCCAGGGGTGGGGATGAGCCATCACTACTTGATCTAGTATTCACAGATAATGTGTTGGATATTGAAAAAATTGAGTATGAACCACCAATTGGAAAGAGTGACCACTGTGTGTTGTTGATGGAGTATATCATTGAAGATATTCTGCCTGAGAGTAGAGGCACTGAGGACATGAGGAGGAACTATCTGAAAGGAGATTACATCAAAATGAATGAGCTTTTTGCAGTTATTGACTGGAGAACCTTATTTTACAACAAATCTGTACAAGAAATGTATGACATCTTTTGTGAGAAATATGGGAAGATAGTAGATTGCTGCATACCTGTCACCAAAGTAGGTGTAATCCATGCCAGAGAGAAATGGTTCGATAATGGGTGTAAAAGAGCTAAGGAGTGGAGAGACAAATGCTGGAAAAGGTATAGGAGGAGAAAAAACATAAATGCCTGGCAAACCTACAAAAGAGCAAGAAATGACTACCTAAGTAAAAGGAGAGAGGCAGAGAGAGACTATGAGAGGGACATCACCAGGAAGGCTAAAGAAAATCCCAAGCTTTTCCACAGCCTTATCAGAGGAAAACTGAAGGTAAAAGAACAGGTTTTAAGGCTAAAGAGAGCAGATGGAAGCATCACTGAGACGGATGAAGAGATCTGCAAAGAATTGAACAAGGAGTTTCAGTCAGTATTTACAGTAGAAAATACACCACCCCCTCAGATTGCAGAGATAGAAGCTCAAGGGCCGGTATTAGAGAACATCAACCTTACAGCCACAGAGGTATGCAAAGCACTGATGGATTTAGATGTTCATAGAGCTACAGGTCCTGATTACATAGCCCCTCATGTGCTTAAAAAATGCGCAAACCCAATATCAGTGGCACTAAGTATCATATTTAAAAAGTCACTGGAGTCAGGGGAGATTCCAAGATGCTGGAAACAAGCAAATGTGATACTTATCTTCAAAAAGGGAAGGAGGGATACGGCTCTGAACTATAGACCAGTTTCCTTGACCAGCATAGTTTGCAAAGTTATGGAGAAACTACTAAGGAATCATATCCCTCTTCACTTGGAATCCTTCAACTTTTTGTCAGTGAGACAATATGGCTTCAGAGAAGGTAGATCAACAGTAACAAACTTATTAGAATTTTATGATGAGGTAAGCCGAATCTTACAGGAAAGAGAGGGCTGGGCAGATTGCATATTCCTAGACTTCCAGAAAGCGTTTGACACTGTTCCACATGGGAGACTTATTAGGAAGCTGCAAGCAATGGCTAGAATAGGTGGAAATGTTTTGGAATGGATAAAAACTTACTTAGAAGGAAGGGAACAGAGGGTTAGAGTAAGACACTCAGTGTCTGAATGGAGAAGAGTTAGTAGTGGAGTTCCACAGGGTTCAGTTTTAGGGCCACTTTTGTTCCTTGTATATGTAAATGACCTACCAGACTCTGTAAATTCATTCATGAATATGTTTGCAGATGATGCAAAGATTGTGAAGAAAGTAAAAAACGAGAACAATGGTAGAGAACTTCAGAAGGATCTAAATAATCTGCATGAGTGGTCAGAAAAGTGGCTAATGAAATTCAATACTTCAAAATGTAAGGTAATAAGAATGGGTACAAGTGCAAGAAGGCCCAAGCTTGACTACTCGGTGGCTGGAGTACAACTTCAAGAGACAGAAAATGAGAGAGATCTAGGAGTAAACATACTGGCAGATTTATCTCCAGAAATACATATAAATGGCATAGTAAGGGCAGCATATGCATTCTTATCAAATGTAAGGGTAGCCTTCAGGCACATGGACAAGGAAATGTTCAGAAATATTTATGTAACCTATGTGAGGCCAAAACTCGAATACACAGCCCCCTTTTGGAATCCACACTTGAAAAAGCACATAGCTAAGCTTGAACAAGTTCAAAGACATGCCACGAAACTGGTGCCAGAAATACGCAATCTCAGTTATGATGAGAGGCTGAGGGAATTAGACTGGCCATCACTCGAAGCTAGAAGAGTGAGGGGGGATATGGTGACAGTCTTTAAATTCCTTCATGGTTATGATAGAGTGGATAGGGATCGATATTTTGATATGGCTGGCTCTAGAACTAGAGGTCATAGCTTGAAGCTTTGTAAGAAAACGTCTTCGCAGGATGTAAGGAAATACTTTTTCAGTGTAAGAGTAGTTGATAATTGGAATTGGCTAAGCGAGGAGGTAGTTAATGCTATCTCAATCCATAATTTTAAGGACATGTATGATAAATATCACTAAGTATAAAATGGAACCGATGAGGAGACGGGAAGATACGAGCTTTGGGCTCTTTCCCGTAAACACAATTAGGTAATCACACACACACACACACACACACACACACACACACACACACACACACACACACACACACACACACACACACACACACACACAGGAGGATCATGGTAGAGAACTTCAGGAGGATCTAAATAATCTGCATGAGTGGTCAGAAAAGTGGCTAATGAAATTCAATACCTCAAAATGTAAGGTAATGAGAATGGGTACAAGTGCAAGAAGGCCCAAGCTTGACTACTCGGTGGCTGGAGTACAACTTCAGGAGACAGAAAATGAGAGAGATCTAGGAGTAAACATATTGGCAGATTTGTCTCCAGAAATACATATAAATGGCGTAGTAAGGGCAGCATATGCATTCTTATCAAATGTAAGGGTAGCCTTCAGGCACATGGACAAGGAAATGTTCAGAAATATTTATGTAACCTATGTGAGGCCAAAACTCGAATATGCAGCCCCCTTTTGGAATCCGCACTTGAAAAAGCACATAGCTAAGCTTGAAAAAGTTCAAAGACATGCCACGAAACTGGTGCCAGAAATACGCAATCTCGGTTATGATGAGAGGCTGAGGGAATTAGACTTGCCATCACTCGAAGCTAGAAGAGTAAGGGGGGATATGGTGACAGTCTTTAAATTCCTTCATGGTTATGATAGAGTGGATAGGGATCGATATTTCGATATGGCTGGCTCTAGAACTAGAGGTCATAGTTTGAAGCTTCGGAAGAAAACTTGTTTGCAGGATGTAAGGAAATACTTTTTCAGTGTAAGAGTAGTTGATAATTGGAATTCGCTAAGCGAGGAGGTAGTTAATGCTACCTCAATCCATAGTTTTAAGGACAGGTATGATAAGTATCACTAAGTCTAAAAATGGAACCGATCAGGAGACGGGAAGATACGAGCTTTGGGCTCTTTCCCGTAAACACAATTAGGTAATCACAATTAGGTAATCACACACTAAAGGGGAATGTGGCAGTAAAAGAGGCTGTAAAGGTGGTGGCACTGGAAAACATACAAACAGTTTGTTGGGGTTTAGGATGCTAGAGTGTTGTTAAGATTCTGTTTTACTTAGGGGACTCGAAGTACCGAGCTCGGTTAAGAGCTCACAAACAGACAGGACAGATATTTGTACTTGAACACCCCATCTC
>JAXCGZ010002741.1:0-2500 GCA_037179515.1 Halocaridina rubra
CTCAAAAGAAAAAAAAAATAATAATAATAATAATAATAATAATAATAATAATAATAATAATAATAATAATAATACTAACTCCCAATATATATGATGGATTTCCATCCTCAGGATGGAGGGATTCCAGCGAAAGAAATGGCATCTGAAATGACGAGAGTAGGATGAGAAGCGATAAGAGGATTGGAGTAGATGAAGGAGTAGAGAAGGATTATCATTTCTACTCAAATGATTCCATTTTCACTCTCATTGTCAAGACGCTGGGATGAAAGGTCTATTCTTAAACGCAACCTACTTCGAATGCCGTTCGCATTTTCTGGATCAAGTAAAGATGTCGACTCCCAGCACATTTACCTTGTAAATTGTTGGATTAAGTTAGGTCTTTTAAATGCAACCTTCGAGTAGCGCCATCATTTTGAGGGAATATTTGGGATAAAATCATTCAAATGAACAACCTAAGCCACGTGTTCACATTTCTCCAGGATTTCAAAATATGAGCAGTGTCAAATTTTAAAATATTTGTTATGAAACTTCCAAAAGCAGCTCACTTTTGAACTCTTTTACAAAAATTATGAAAAGACAAGTACCAACAGCTCAAAATTAACTAATTTGGTACACTTCGTGTTCATACATAAGTGAGCCTATGTAAAATATGACTTTGATTGTGGACAAATTTCCAAATTTCCTTTGAAAATTACTTAGTTTTGGGTATGATGATTACATTTTTTGTATGTCTCAAATCTGGAAGAAAAAAGTCCCTGTACAAAGTTTGGATACTGTAAAAAAAAAGAAACAAAGTAATCCTAGGGTGCCCTAGCGTAATATTTACATGGCAAGTCACCTAACCTAACCTAACCTAATTTAACAATTTACAGAATTATTGAGTTTTATATTGGATACTGAGGTCAGCCATCTTTACAAGATCCCAAAATTTACTGCTGATCTGACTAAGAGAACCTTATTGTATTAACAATTCAAATATCTAGGCCTGTAACAAAAGTTAAAATATGCTTCTTGGCACACTGTCTTACATAAAACCTACAAATTTTAAATATAAAATTCAGCACACTTTACCAATAAGATTCAAATCAGCAAATTATGATATAAATATTCGCATGTATCTATATCACATACGATGTTGGTAGATTCAGTTGGTTTCTTGGTGGAAGCTTTGACAGTTGACCTAACATTGAAAGGACTCCATAGCCAGCAACACCTTCCTTGCCTAAACCTGTAAACAAATGTCCATATATGCTGTTTGGCACACTGCATAACCCAAATCCCAAAAGTTTACTTTGGTGAATATATTTACCAATATACTGTATTACAAATCTATCAATTATGATATGCATGGGCACCAAGTGGCGAAATCCTGTAAGGCATTTCTTTGTTATGGAATGATTACTTTATTGCTTACTTGCAAATACTGTATTTACCATTTGTTAGAAGTAATGTTTATTTTTCAGTAATCTAAACAACATTTATCTCAACTAATTTATATACTGTATTTTTTTCTACTATTAACAACCTGCGTTTATATCTCATAAAAATATTATGCATTACTAGAAATAACCATCATAATTCTGTACTGCCTAAATAATTCATCATTATTTAAGCCATCGTTAAATTATCTTCTAAATAAAGAAGCTTTAAAAAAATATATATAATTTCATGAAAAACGGAAAACCTTAAGTAAGTCCATCTTAGTTATGGGTAATCAGTTCGTAAAGTAAACTATGCTACTACAACACTATTACATACTGTTCAAGCAGTGTACACAAACAGGTTACACTTTAGGGGACAATAGTACTCTAGTGGGTTTGGGAATGTGCTACTGTCCAAAAAAAAAAAAATAGTCTTTACCCTTCTCTCTTATCCTCAAGTACAAACCCAACGTAATAGTTAAAAGAATATTATTTATGAGAACCTTTGCCATGTAATGCAGTTCATATATAAATATATATATATATATATATATATATATATATATATATATATATATATATATATATATATATATATATATATATTCACAGGGAGTCTCCGAATTAAAACGTCCTTGAACTATGATAACATAACATTACAATGGAGACCAGGACCAGGAATATTCATTGACTTTCAGTATATCGATACACAACTTGGTAAATTAGAAATATACAGTACTGTACATTAAAATAATAATAATAATAATAATAATAATAATAATAATAATAATAATAATAATAATAATAATAATAATAATAATAATAAAGTATACCATTATTATTCCCATTATTATAATATATACATTATGGCTTTATGAAAGAGCGAGAGACATATAGCCAATTGATCAGCTAATACTAGCAGATATGGTTATAGTAGATAATAATAAATTATAATACTGTACAGGGTAATAATAATAATAATAATAATAATAATAATAATAATAATAATAATAATAATAATAATAAATAATATCTTAACTAGGGTATACTAATCAAAGCAATTTGACCAAATATAATAT